>VOMN01120940.1:0-33609 GCA_014899125.1 Orchestia grillus
TACTGCACGCAGTAGTACAGTCAAGACTGGGCCATGAAAAATCTGAGTCCAAGTCCCAACGCCTGCTCATTGGTGAGTGTTGAGTGAAATGGAGCTAATTATACTGAAGGTTGTTTCAATATAAAATACAGTTGGAAAATATACTGGGCAATGATTATCAGCAGACCTTTGCAAGATCTCGAGACTTCCGTCCTGGAGAGTTGCTCGCGTTCCAAAACGCATTCAGTTTTGGATGAATAAATACATTTCTGTAATTATTTTCAAGTACGTTTTAAAAAATAGGAGAGAATATCGAGATAAAATACGAGGTCCTTCCCATTCCCAATTAATTTGCACCCATGTGTTTGCCTGGTCTGACGATTTTGAACACTGTTTCTTTAATTAATTAAGTCTTCAGCGCTCAGGCTTTAATTAAAAAGTTTATACTGTTGTGTTTTTAGCAGCCCATCTCTGATTAGCACCCCTGTGTCTCCCGTCACTGACCCCTCATAAGCATTCGGTATCAAAAATGCAAGATGATGGCTTCATTATGCCCTCGCTGGATACGCTTTGAAGTCCAGCTCTTTATCAAATTAATTGGATCCATTGCAAGCTTTAGGCGAGACTTTCTTCTACAGCTGAAGGTCCCAAATGAGATGTCAGAATGAGCCAATATCGGCCTATTTCGAGGCATCTATAAAGGTTTGGGCATTGGCCAACGTCAGAATATTTTACGACGTGCATAATGATTTTGGTAGTGGCGTTACTAGGGTTGTGACAAATTTTTAGCCAATATTAAGGGCTAAATGCCTGTAGCTCACGTAGTTCTTTCAGTTATCTAAAGGCATTTAGCCTTCCTATAGGTTCTTCGATATTTTTGCCAATTTCAGTATCCTTCATAATGATTTCGGTATTCGTTTGTATCACCCAGAGAAGGAGCATGGGTGGGAAAACTAAAATTATGGCTGTCGATGACTGAAGGGATATGTTCTGATGAAAACTTCATGCGACCCCTCAGGAGGCGTAGGATAATCAGAGGCGATAGGGTTTGGTTAGGTTTGTCTAGTCTAATCTATGCTATGGGGACTGGCGTTCTCGGGGGGACACAGTTAGGTTACTTCAACTTTAGCTTGGCCTTCGGTACTTTTATCTTTCGTGCCCACTTTGCTTTTTTATATTTTCATGCCTGGTTCTTCATTCTTTATCGTTTCTTCCTCTTCCTTCTTAACTTGCTGTTTCTATGCTCAGGAAATTTTGACTGCGAAGACACTTGTGCATAGAGTCCCCGTTTTCTAAAGTCCATACTGAACGGTCCCTTTTTTCGGTCTCTTTGGATCACATTTCGTGCGGGTAGGGAGCTTTAAACTAACTAATTATCTAATTTAATTTTATTATGACCCAAGCTGGAGCTTAGCGAACTGTTCATGACGCACATTACGCATGACGCCTTGATGTTCATTACCTCTGATGAAATATTCCAAAGTCTGTAGCCTCAGTGTCCGATTGCATACGGAAGAAGAGTATGTTATGGACAGATTTTATTTCGAGGAGGGTAAAGGGAAAATGCATTGATGCACGAGGTATTTGCGACTCTTGAACTTACGAAAAACTCGTGGTAACTAGGTTGTAATTTCGCTCATTACTATGAAATTTTGATGATATCCTGATAATATTTGAAGGCATCTTCATGTACGGGGAAAATAAGCGTTTAGGTTAACTTTATTACGATTAATAAACAGCAAATTGAGCGTCCTCAGAAAAACACTGGCTCATTAGGATGTGAATTGCTGATTAAGAAGAGGTTATTGCATGACTTACTCAATTGTCTTCATATGAGGGCATTGTATTGGTATGTGTAAAGTTCATAAGATGCAGCAGAAGTATTGTCGTGATACTGAGATCGTCTAGGAAATTACCACAAAGTTGCATCGAAGTTTCTTGTAATGGATTCTGAGTGTCAGAAATATTGTGTTTCCTTTTAATGTGTGCCGCGTTGGCTGATGATTTAATTTTATTTCACGGACAATTGTTTTTCGGGGAGTCTTTTTAGCTCTTCAGCTTTAGCTTTTTAGCTTTTTAAGGAGAGCACTGATGGAAGCGCTTTCTTAGCTCTCAGAGCCGTATCACATTCTGACTGATAACAATGTATTTAACAATGCAAAGCCTACAGCTCCCCGAGAAACGTTGAGCAGTTTTGGCGTTCAGTGATGACCAAAGAGAACTACTGAGTTAAGGCCTTTTTTTTTTGTAACGCGCCTGACGTTATTTCGTACTTCAGGATTATCATCCTCCACATCACGTGAATTTACTAGAATTTAATGCGAGGGTTTAGGGAGATGAGGATTTCAGAGGAAAATGCGATGATGGGCCGGACCAAATGAGCTCGCTAATTCTCTTATTTTAGCCGTTCGACACTTATTGAAGTCCATAAACGGAACCTTTTCCTCTCTCGAGTTGAATGAGGCAGGCGTTAATGTTAGGGGACTGTATGGGACTGGATGCTGCTCATGCGGCTGTGTGAAGACGGGTGTGGTCTGGATGAAGAGCACTGCAGGTGGACTGGATGAAGAATATTGGATGTACTGGATGAATCTTTTGACGAGCATTACTGGGTTTTTACTTTATAAACTGGACCTGATGCGTGCTGGCTGAATAGTACGAAATACTATCGATTTAGAAGTAGTTCGAAGAAATGGCACAGATGAGAAGCTTTTTAAGAAGGTGGTACCTGTGAGAAGTACTCGAACAAGAGGGTGCATAAGAAAAGTTAAAAACGGTAAAAAGGGAAAAGTTGTCGGATTGCATTGTCGGTCTTTGCGATTGCCTTAAACTTGACAGATATTCGAACTACGATGGGACCAAACGACTGTATTGAATGGTACTGAGTGACCAGTATTATGTCATTTCGGTTAGTGTAATCAATTTGGCGATTTCTGGATGGTGTACGGTTAATGGAAATGATACAAAATTATTATTACTGAGTAGAACTGTATTTTGCTGAGTGGTGCTGTATTTTGCTGAGTGGTGCTGTAGTTTGCTGAGTGTTGCTGTATTTTGCTGAGTGGTGCTGTATTTTGATGAGTGGAGCTGTATTTTACTGAGTGGAGCTGTATTATGCTCAGTAGAGTTGGTATTTCATTGAGTGGGGGTGAATTACAAGTGTATTGACATCTGGAATTTTCTCCCTAGAACTCATAAGTTCTATTAGGTTCATTCGTTACGGATTAGAGAAAAATAGTTTCACACAGAAAAAGATGAATGCCAAAATGCAATTTTCAGTCGGACCCATTTGGAGAGCGTGCGCTGCCGTGCGCCAGTGAAGGTCCTGATAGAGTTTTCGAGGGACCGCGCCTCATAAAGCCAGTTTAGTTGGTCTCTTGCTTCATTAAGGGGAAACTTTTAATGTGGGTGCTTTGAATAATTCCTCGGCTTTTATGAGGAATGCTGTGCCTCCAGTGCATCGCAATGAGTCCCCCAGTCGACGGAGCTTGGGGTGGAATTACTGGCCGATTACACTTCTCGACCTCCGTGTTCCCAACTCCCAACGCGTGACGCGAACGGACGCAAGATGACCGCGTGGGTACCACTTGTCTTTAGCGTTTCATGTTGTGTGGTGCGTGCAGGAACTCGTCTCTAGTGTTTCATGTTGTGTGGTGTGTGCGGGAACTTGTCTTTAGCACTTCATGTTGTGGGGTGTGTGTGTGGGAACTTGTCTTTAGCACTTCATGTTGTGTGGTGCGTGCGGGAACTCGTCTTTAGTGTTTCATGTTGTGTGGTGCGGGCGGGAACTTGTCTTTAGTGTTTCATGTTGTGTGGTGCGTGCGGGAATTTCGAGTGGCTGAGTGTGGTGCGTACGGCTGTGACGCCAACTGCATTGCAATGAACCCCTCAAGAGGCATAGGGTGGGCTATACCTTAGCTATAGATATGCTTTCAGGACTTCAATCGCTCGTGCCCACTTTGTTTTTCAACTTTGAGACCTTCCCTCGCCATCTCTTATAAGCTTTCTCTCCTCTTCTTTTTTTCACTTGCTGTTTCTGTGTGCGGGAGATTTTGTGTTGGAACACACCCTGTGCATCGATCCCTCGTTCTCTGTCGTCCATATAGAGTTTCTTCTCTCATCGTTCTTATTGGATCACATTTCATGTGGATAGGAACTTTAAACTAACCAATAATCTAATCTATCACACTGATTAGTAAAAAAAACGATTAAATTGCTGCGCAAACTCGGGTGATCTATTTGAAATGAAGAAATGCTTCCGTAATGTATGCAGAAGCGGGTAGGTGGTTCAGTGACCTAACTCTGGAAGTGAAAGAAGCGAGACGCTTTTTTTTCCGCCAATGCACTTCTGCCAAACCTCGCCTCTGTGGAACGATGCCTGAGGGGAGAATTACCTCTCGGCTGCGCATGCAACTAGCGTACTTGTTCAGAGTTTTGCATATATTTAATAAATTAGTGGCAGCTATGACCTTGTGTTTTCCTTTTAATTAACTTCAATTGAGTGTTACTCAGGTCCGACACTTGCAATGTCATCAAAAAAACAGTTGCACTTTGCTCTTATTTTAACAGTATAGAAAAAGGTTAACTTTTGCACTTCTTTACGTTGGGTATCTTGGCCGAAATCTTTACTTCACGTGTCATGCCATTAGGTGTAGTTCACAGTCTCGTTTTATAACTTGGGTAGCTTAGATTGAGGTAACATTTTGATGCGTTTAATGTTAAAGGGCCCACATTTCTATATGAAGTTCAAATTCGGACTCCTAGTGAATTTCTCTCAAAGCTATTGAAGTTAAAAATTTTCTACTCGCGAGTCTAAGGTCTCTGTGATATTATCACTAATGACATGTTCGTCACAGCCCTTTCCAATTGTTCTTTCTTTTCTTCGTGTTGTATCAAAGGCCGTGCCTCATACTAATGAAATCAGGGAATTTACTTTAGTAAATGTGTTCTACTCCCACTGATCTTATCAGGATTTGGTGCGTTCAATGGTACTGTTTGATTTGGCCAACGTTCATTAGGAAATCCCTTGCTTCTTCATTACCAACGGAAATTCAAAAGCCGTAGTTGTGATGGAACTGCTCTTTCGTTTGCATTCGCGTAGTTTGAGTGCCACGTTGCGTTCAATTCGATTGTTAATTAAAATTCGACTAATTCGATTAAAATATGTTGAAGCTTAAATTGTACCAGATTCTAACGTTGCTGTGCATTGCTACCGCAAAATACCTACGCTGTTTCTACTGGGTATAATTCCTACGAAACCAATCAATCCGCGTTGATTCAAATGTTGGATATTCCATCGATTTTGGAATTATGCGACACTTAGAGTAACAATTGCTTCTCTAGTCGCTGCTTTGTGATACTAATGGAGGACATTTTAGGTACAGGAGGGAAGGCGTGCATGCCTTTGAGTTGGACTCATGTTTTGCTGGACTGTTATAATAAAATATATCTCAACTGGGCAGTAAATTAAGCAGTCACAGCGACATTGAGTTCGTAGTTCACAAAAAGCTAAACGTGAATCGTTAATTTTCCGCTCGTGGTGAACGATATCACAATATCGAAGAAAAACGAACTTTTGCCTGGGAATTGGAAAGCATTTCTCCATTTCAAATAGTATTCTATGTTTCATTTTTGGAACGGCTAACATTGAAGAGAATCGTATAAAGCACCAAACTAAGCTAATCTCATATTAGAATAATTTTATTGGAAGTTTCTTGATTTAGCTATACGATTATTCTCAATCATAGTGATGCATCATTTCACGTAGGTTCTCAGTAATGACGGCCATTTGTGAGGTTTGTTTCAATTTTAACGCGACGCGAAATCAATGAGACTGCAGAGTGTGACAGGCCTGGAACAATTTTGTGTTACGGCTGAGCTCAAGTTCTGTGTGAATAACTGGTGACGCTTCAAAGTTTTATGTGAACAGCTGGTGATGCTCTAACGTTTTATGTGAACAGCTGGTGACGCTTTAAAGTTTTATATGAACAGTTGGTCACACTGTGCGCTGTCATACATCGGCTTTGCGACTGCGCTGTGCCCATGTGCGGCGCCTGCAGGATGTGGTCATGCTTGCATCTTGAATATCTTGTAAACCTTTGGGCCTCTATACCCTGACCACACTGGGGTGCCACCGCTTTATGTGCATGGCGTGCCTTCGCATATCCGCGAGCTGTTGAAGGAGACCGTTTCTCTCCGCCGTCTGATGATAGTGAGGCAAGGGAGGCTTATCAGGGATAGTTTGTAGAAAGTTATCCAGCTTCTTCTTGAAGACGTCCAGGGAACCATCGCGCTCTCTCAGATCTCTGGGCAGAGAGTAGAAGAGTCTGGGTCCCATCACGGAGAAAGACAGTTCGTGTCTAGTCCGAACGCTGCCAGCCGCCCTCGCACTGAACGTCGGCCTCGCATTGAACGTGTAGGTCATTTTGTAGTGAGAGTGAAATGAAGATACGTAATTAAATGATCTTTATCATGGTAAGATTCCAAGTGAGGAAATCACAGATGCTTATACCTTCTCAGGTTACAAGAATACTCGTGTAAACAATTACAATATTAATAAGAATGACGATGGGTATAATTGAGAAATTCTATGGATTATGGAAACTATTTTAACGATGCTCAAATATTATAATTGACACAACTCGTATTGTTCACATTAATGCATGACTGAACTTAGCTGGTCTCGGTGCCGTGTAAACTTTATGTTAGGCTTGCTCTCTTAAAAACTCCATAATTAGTCAATATCTTGTAAAAGTGGTCCCCGTGCATGAGCGGATTTTTTCACGAAGCGGTATTGGCTCGAAATTTAATTGACGAAGATTCTTCCGCTGCGCATATACAGCTATGAAGATGGTGCAGTGAGCTTCAAACTGGTGTTCTTTTGGATCTTGTTTGGAAACGTCAGGCAAACTCAGCTGAACTCGGGAAAACTCAGGCAAACTCAGCTGAACTCAGGCAAACTCAGCTGAACTCAGGCAAACTCAGCTGAACTTAGGCAAACTCAGCTGAACTCAGCCAAACTCAGCTGAACTCAGGCAAACTCAGGCAAAATCTGAGAGAAAACCTCCATCGAAGCCTCAATCAAAGCCTCTGGCAAAACCTTGGGCAAACTCAGGCAAAACCTCGGGCCAACTCAGGCAAATCCTCAGGTAAAACCTCGGACAAAACCTCAGACAAACTCAGGCAAAACCTCAGACAAACTCAGGCAAAACCTCAAAAAAACTCAGGCAAAACCTCGGGCAAACTCAGGCAAAACCTCGGGCAAACTCAGGCAAAACCTCAGACACACTCAGGCAAAACCTCAGACAAACTCAGCCATAAGTTTTCCTTCCGTTTTTGCGGTCCGGGAACCGGCTGAAGTAGATCCGCCAATCGGTTCCTCTACGAGGGCCGGAAAGCAATATGAACTCGCGGCACACATCGCATGTGAGCTCATTAGCTATTGTAGAAGCAATGCATCGCATGTGAGCTCGTTAGCTTTTGTAGAAGCTATACATCGCATGTGAGCTCGTTAGCTTTTGTAGAAGCAATACATCGCATGTGAGCTCGTTAGCTTTTGTACATAGAGGCAATGCATCACATGTGAACTCATTAGCTCTTGTAAAAGCAATACATATCATGTGAGCTCATTAGCTCTTGTACATAGAGGCAATGCATCGCATGTGAGCTCATTAGCTCTTGTAAAAGCAATACATCGCATGTGAGCTCATTAGCTTTGTAGAAGCAAGTCTGCAGTACTGACCGTTTCAAGAGTATGCTGGGACACTCGGCAGTTGCAAAACTATCAAATTTTAGTGCTACTTATGTGAATTTGAATCTGCAGCTGCAGGAATTTATTCTTCACTGTTTTAAAATTTTGTAGAGAATTCCTTGTAGTTTGAACCTGAAGGCATATGATGGTTTCATTGATTCGTGGAGTTTATTCCACGATGCATCTGAATTTAATTTCTGCATCTGAAAAAGTCATTTTAATTTCTACAACTGAAAGTCATTTTAATAACTGCATTTGAAAAAATCATTTTAATTTGTACATTTGAAAATTTTTTAATTTGTGCATCTGAAAAATTATTTTAATGTGTCCATCTGAAAAAGTCATTTCAATTTATGCAACTGAAAAGTCATTTTAATTTATGCAACTGAAAAAGTCATTTTAATGTGTGGAACTAAGTCATTTTAATGTGTGCAACTGAAGCAGTCATTTTAATGTGTGCAACTGAAGTCATTTTAATGTGTGCAACTGAAGAAGTCATTTTAATGTGTGCAACTGAAAAAGTCATTTTAATGTGTGCAACTGAAAAAGTCATTTTAATGTGTGCAACTGATGAAGTCATTTTAATGTGTGCCTCTGATAAAGTCATTTTGATTTCTGCATCTGAAAAAGTCATTTCAATTTCTGCGTCTAAAGAAGCATCAGAGACACATTGGCTGCACTTCAGAAGGCCTTATTACGTACCATGGCCGCGCTGTTGGTATTTTAACATCGTTTCCTTGTTCACTCTAACCTGGGATAATAATTCAAGTTTAATTCATATTCGATATTAAATTGATTGCTGTAATCCAGCGTGTGCAAAAGTGGCCTAATTTTCTGCGCTTCATTTATTCACTTTGCCTATAGGTGCACCTGCTTCCCTTCATCGAGGTCACAACGAGTACAAACTTGCTAAATGGATGTGCATCGAATTATAGGGATCAGAAAGCCAGTCAGGGCCTTGAACTTCTCTATATTTGTTCTGTGTGTGTGCCCTTATTTTGCACTTGAGCCGCAGCGGGTGTGTAGTGCCTGCGAACTTCGTTCAGACCACAAGCCTCTGAGATTAGACTCTGACTCGTGTTACGGGGAAGATAAATGTTGTAAATTTAATATGGGGCTCAGAAACTGAAAAGTTATGCCCTCTGACTTACCATAATGTTAAAAAGAAAAATTCAATTTCGATGTTTTTTATTTTTGTCATCACGTCTAAGGAATTTCTCTTCACTGTTTACTATATACTTTTGGAATATTCTTTTTCTCATGATTATCTCATTCGTATATAGTTCACGAGCCTACTACAAAAGGAAACAGTGCAGTCTTTCTTTAATTCTTCGCACTACACTTTCATTGAAAATTATTTATTTTTTATTTCAATGAACATTATAAGAGCTAATTATCTTGTATAGTTTTAATGTCTCTGTATCTCTAAGACCTTAACTGATTATTAGCGAGTCGTACGTTCCGACTTCGATCGAGCTCAGTACGCACGCATAAGCCTGTTCGTTTTCTGTTAAAATTTCAATTTTTATGTGACCTCAAAGTCTTAATGAGGCACACACGATCACGACTCTCTGTGCTCATGAGAAGGTCAAGATCAGATGAGGAGGGAGTCCAAGAACAGAGTCTTCCGCTTCAACCGAATCATAGAACTCGAGCTCCGGTCGAGTCGAGCTAGACTTTTATCTAAGGTCCAATCGTCTTTTTAATCTGATCGTACGGCAGCAGACATCACGACTTCTGGCTGGTTCAATCAAATTTACGACCCGGGGGGATGTCCGCCCAACGTCTAGTGTTTTGAACGACCCGTCGCTTTGGGTCGGGGTTCCTCAAGACTCCGTCGCTAGACCCTATATGCTAAGGCGTTGTTGCTCGGCGCGACGCTCGTAGCACCGCTGAGTACTCTACGATATGGCCGATCTCTTATTGCCGGGAGCTCGTGAAGGAAATGCGATGCATTCCCTACCGTACTTTATTGGAGTTGGGAAAACGACGTTTTCGCACTGAGCTTACGTCTTTGAAGCAGTGCCAGTACATTTAAAAGCTCTGTGAAATAGTGTCGGGAACTCAGTACTGAAACTTTTACATTGTACATTCCATGATTTCTATTTTAGTAAATGAGGGGGAAATGTTCTGGCGATCTTGATTTAACAGCTTGCTCGAAAACTAGTTTCTTGAAGTCAGAATAACAGTATTGCAACCTTTTTCATTTAGTCTCAATTTTTTTCATCCGTACTTAATGTTTTTTAAGCCATTGAATTCCTGAATTTGAGCAGGAAAAAGTTGAACAACCTTGTTGAAAATTATGCGCTGTAATCTACTGTTCAACGGAATGGTTGTAGGGTATATTTTAGTTTTCCTGAAGGTTATGAATGAATCGACAGCTTTCAACTTTCTGTAGGGGCATTTTCTCGTGAGTGCGACTCACTCACAGAAACACGAGATGTTACTTCCTTTTATCCTGTGAACTGTTTCCAAATAAATGAAGGTAGCAAGTAATCCTCGGAAATGACGCACATGTAACGGTTTACTCAAGCTAACGTGTCATTTTTCTGTCCTTTCTCCATACCTTTAGAGCTAACTGAAGTGAAATGCAATTTTCTAATGTCCTAGATAGTTGAAGTATTATCTCCGAGGATAGAAATTATTCTTCGAAGATTAAGAATATCATAAGTTGTTTGAAATATTGTGCATGTGAATGAATGTAGTTATGTGCAAACGTCATGTTAGTGTATGACTTATTTCTTGCCCGTCAATGTGTGAGTGCGATCAATGTGATTTCAAACAAAGTCATGCAGAAAAAGTGTAAAGTATCGTTGAAAATTATTGAGAATTCCTTACCAAGGACTCCTTAACCTTGGAATGGTAACCTCGGGCTCTCCATACTTCGAAGTCTGCCTCCCATTTCTTGCCTGGGAATTTAAGACCAGGTCCCTTCTTCACGTTCTGAGGCTTCAGTTACTATTTCAGGGTGAAGTATTTCTGATAAATGTTTGTTATTCCTGATTGTTCCTATCAGACCTTATTGGGAATAAAACATCTTTGCAAAAAATTTATATTTTTGAGCAAAAAATCTAACCCATTTACTGCCAAAGGAAATCGTGTGAAGCTGAGATTGCTTGTGCACTTTTGTCGTGATAAAATGTTGCATGTTGTTGTCGAGTTAAAAGAAAAATGTTATAGGTGATTTGTTTTAGAGTAGGCTTATCATATGGCAAGGTTTACCTGAATGAGAGTAGGAAATGAACTGACAATAGCCGATGAAATGAATTGAGTGATGAATACAAATATTAATGTTAGCAATTAGCATTAGGTGCTTTATAGCGCATGTTAAGGGAAGAAATGATTGCGTTTGGCTTAGAGTAAATAGTGACTGAATAGGGCAGATATGTCCAGCATAAAGCAAAACACATTCGGGTAATGTTTCACTCACAGCCTTTGTACTGACATTGTTTGCTATGTAACTCATAGTAGGTAAAATCAATGAAGTTCTTTATGCATTGAGTAGAGTCACTCTATGACGGATGTTAAGAAATGCTTCATTTAGACCCATCGCGGATATTGTTAGTGTATGTTAACGTAATCTACTACGTACATTCGAATTAGATCTATTATGTCTATATCCAGTTTAAGAGGTTAGAGCAGGTCAGAAAGTGCGTTTCACCTAATCCGGTCTCTGTTCAAGCTCGACCCCCTAGCTGTTCAAGCTCGACCCGTTCGTGTAATCGGGATGAAAGCTTTACGGTCAATTTTATTTTTCAGTTAAAAGTTTTTTCCGCTGTTTTACCTGGAATCGAACCGAACAGTAACGTGTTTTATATTCCCATACGAAGAAGAATCGAGGACGGCTCACCGTGAAGTCACAATTGGTTACCTCTGCCGTGAGTCCGATCCATCAAGTGAGGACATGCCTTGGCCCGCGTAGGATGCAAAGACCGGAAGGCTTTCATTTCTCAAACTGCCTCGCCGGTGGCCTCACTGGAAACTTCATTAATCGTTGACTAGGAGACGTTTTTTCGGTGGACTCCATTCCGGCAAAGTAACTTCATTTCTAACGCCTTAAAATGTCCAACGTACGACGCGCAGACTCGTCAGCTTTTTATGCCATCCGCATCCTTCTCAGCTCTAGTTCCGTTCCCTCTTTAATCCGACAACAGCGCGGAAATTGCCATCATGACCACTTTTGCCGCGAATATTAAAGTGCGTATTAAAAGTACGTAATCTGCTCAAAGAATTTCCGAGCAATTTGGTGTTCTGTTCTCCAAGTTTTTCGACCGCCGAGATTTTTGTAGTTTTTCGTCCTGAGGGAAAATGCGGCGCTGTATTAGGAACTCGTTGATTCTTTCAAATTAAAAGTAAATTATCCTGCTTGACTGAAAACTTCTACTTGAAGAACGAAGAAGAATTTTACTTGGCATTCAAGTTTTTTAATTTGATCATAAGTCTGTGGACGCTAAAAGTCTCTTATACGTGGACAGTCGAAACAGGAATTTTCTAGGGAATTGTGAGATGATGACAAAATTTACCTGATTTTATAGTTGGTGTTCGCAGGATGAGGGAAATTTTTTGTCATACTTGGGCAGTGGAAGCTTGCTTGCATGTATTTCACGGGCTTCGTGAGGGAAGAATGGGCCTTAATATAAATTTTACAGGCTTCGTGAGGGGAGAATGGGCCTTAATAAAAATTTCACAGGCTTCGTGAGAACAGAATGGGCCTTAACAAAATTTCACAGGATTCTTGAGGGGAGAATGGGCCTTGACAAAATTTCACAGGCTTCGTGAGCGGAGAACGGCTTCTAACAAAATTTCACGGGCTTCTTGAGGGGGTAATGAGCTTCAGCTAAATTTAAAAGACTTTGAGGGGAAAATGTGCCATAACAAAATGTTCTGAAACAGTGAGGCAAAAATTCTTTCATTCGCGAAACAAATTATTCGCCTCAAATCTCTTACAATCATGGAGTTTGTGTTGCTGGCGAACACGTGGCCTATAAATAACGTCATTTAATATCTCGTGCAGAAAGAATTTTAGACAAACGCATACGAGGTGCAAGCTAATATCAATTTCTAATTCCTGTTGTATCTATTGACAGGGAAAATTCCCTACATTTATAGAGTAAAATTATCTTTTTGTAAAAGTTATGACCGCTCGGGAGGTACAGAAAAGTCAAGAAAGTTAGATTTATCCATTGTATGCTATGGGGGCTTGTATGCGCAGCGGGGCACTGTCAGCTTACCTTTGCTGTAGTTAGGCCTTCGGGCCTTCGATCTTTCGTGCCCGCTTCGCTTCTTTCAATTTTCATACCTTTTTCGCTACCTCTCTTCTAACTTCTTTCTTCATTCTTAACTTACTGTTCCTTTAAGGTAGAGGATCCAGTGTGGGAACACACCTTGTGCGTATATTTTCCGTTCTCCCGACTCCATACTGAATGGCCCCTTCTCTTTCTGCGCGACACAGTGTGAGTCACTCTAGCGCTCGAGTTTTACTGCAATTACCGTCAAAATCATGATAAAATAGGCTATTCTACTTCTTAATATTTGTAAGATTTGTCGAATTTCACGTAGAAAATTGTTTTTTTTAAACGTGTCTAGCTATGTGAAAAAAACTTATATAATATTCTCTGAAGATGATGATTGAACGAAAAGCTTTAAAACTTGACTTCAATAATTACAATGTGAGGGACCCTTCAAACGAAGTCTGTTCCAGGAGTTTTCCTCTGAATTAATTTGCTATCTGCCAATGCTGAAATGTTTACTCCGTAGACTTGAAACGGGTTATCTCATATCTAACGAAGTACCATTACTGGTTCACGCTCAGCGATTCCAATTACCTGCCATAAAATGACTGAGTACTCACAGCGAGTGTGAAAGTGAACAAGCCCGCCTGTTTTTACGCAATAAGATTTCATCATCGATATTGGAATGAGAAATTCGTACGGACGCTTGCATTTTGTGAACGATTTGAGAAATTTTCACCGGTAGCTCGACACACATCACTCCATTCTGCCTCCACCGCCCACTGGGAGTTGTCCAGCTCCTTTACTCCGCACAGCCTGCCTTGGGAAATTTGTCACGTGCAAATTTGCCTGACATTTCTGACGAATTGCCATATAAATGCACGATACAGCGGGCGTTGTTGGTGTTCGAGCGACTGCCAAGCGTTCCTTTGCTCCAAGTGAACGCCTGTAGACAAAAAGCATGAATCGCACTTGCATTTTTTTGTGACCAAAATAGCAAGTTTTGTGACTGTGTGTTATGCTTTAGCAATCATGAAGTATGTGTTATCTTAAAGATCTACCGGAGCCAAAAAGTAGACCAGCCGGTGATAGAATGTGAAAACAGTAAAAGTACAAAAAATGAAAACGACAATCTGTTTTTCTAAAAATTAAGAAAGTTCCAAATTCGAAGTTAGAATGAAAATCGGAACGGTACAACCCAAGATGTTGAAGATTTATTTTTACTGCGGTCGGGCAGAAAAAATGGTGCTGCTGCAGCTTCGTTGTATATCGCTGAGCACTCTTCTTCCTCCACCCTTTCGTTAAAATCGTTGCCTTCTTCAACACTGTTCATTTTTGTCAATGCCACACGCTGCGATGCAAGCATCTGAAACAATGCGAGAAATCTTTGAAATCTCTCTCAGATTCTTCTGTGTTGGGGTTGGTTTTTCGCTCAGGAGGGTCTCAAATTAATTTAGCGAAAATTGATAAATTTTTGATCAACAAGATGATGTCTACGTTTCTGAATCTCGTTTGTATGTGATGGAACCGAAATCCTTTTCAAACATTTGTACATCTCTCCCTTCGTTATACCCGAGGCATGGGGGCCTAAAGCGCGCACGATCGACGATTAATATTTTCTGCTCGAACCGCCTTTTGTTAGAGGCACCGCTGCCGTCGTCGTCACCGGCACGTCTGAGGTGGTGGAGTCCATCTCGGCGACCGAAACGAAAATGCTGGCCTATAAAGGCGCGATTATTCAAAGGTAGCACAGGTAGGCAGGGACGTATTCAAGCTTCATGATTAATGACCTCTAGCGAGGCAACGTCTTTGCAAATAGCCTCCAGTTGCTCTAGCTTCCGATTATAAAGTTTTAAAAGGCGCCATTTCTCTTACCCACGAGATCTACCCTAGCCGTGTTTCAGCGGGCGGACGTCTTCGCTTATTTCACAGTTTAACTTTAGCAATCAACAGAAAAACTGAGCTCAGGTTTTGCTTGCTTTTGTTATTTAGCAGGAACATGATGCACTGCATCTTCTAGGAATGAAGGATAGAGTTGTGCAGCGGGTTTCCAATTTTTTTTATGAAGCCCCTCACCTGCAACTAAATCGTTAAAAACGTAATTTTATTGCTTTAAAAAATTAGAAAAAAATTTTATTGTGGAAATTAAAAATTTCAATTGTTTAGGTCTTGCTTTCATGCGGAGATGCTCGCTCCGGCCGATGGCCTTCGTGCTCTACACAGCACATCGCGTGACTGCTGCACATGAGACCCGTTTTGATTAACCTGCTTGAATGAAAAACTCGCAACGTTACCGAGTAGAATGTCACAGAGAGGTCGTTAATTAATTACTTAGCCGGAATGCACACTCTAGCCTTGGTTTCTTTCTTTATGCGTCCAAATAATTAAATCAAAGTTTAGTTGTTGTACCCGAAATCCTATAGATGTTTCTTTCTGTGCTTGCTTGCATTTGCTTACTATATACAGACTCGAGACTGAGTGCGTTTAGTTTTGTGAGATTATATATTCAGCACCTACAAATGCACTGCGCTATTGCAAAAAAAGTTGTTTATTTTAATAATTCGTCTCCCCTCCTTTCGAGCAAATGACAAGCGCAGCTACTATCTAGTGCAGCGTTGATACAAGGCTTTGCAATGTCTGTGGGTTTAAATTTTGCCCGAAAATGTATCAGTCATTGGCTTGAATTTTCTAATGCTCCTCCGGAGACTTAAAAAAGGAGGACGAGAGGTGCAGCATTCTCTCAAGCTTGCCCTATGTATTTTTTGTGAGGTGTAAATCTGGTGAATGTGGGGGCCATTAGGTGTGTTGAATTGATCCCTCATGCACAGCGAACCCCTTTTGAGCGCTGTGGATACTAGCAATGTCACTCTGGAAATTTCAAGCCTACAGGAGAGTAAACTTCAATTTGGGGTGAAACTGGTTACCAAAGAGCCACGGCTGATCTTATGACACCGTGTTATTGACTCAGAGTGTTGCACCTCCACGTCTAACTCAAGTGAAACATTCATCAAACGTGCTCCCCTTTCTCTTCCCTTGGTAACGGAGATTTCAGTCCATTGAGCGTATTCAAAGCATCTCAACGAGCGGTACATACTTTCACGGTATTATTGGACAGTATTACGTGGTCGCTTTTGCAAGTGTCTAAAAGAAACATTTGATCGAAAATGAAATTAATTTCTAAACAGATAAGCCCTAATCAACGTCTTGAAAATTTCCTGTTTCAGGGGTAATTTTTAGCGAGCCATTTGTAGTGGGTGAAGTCCAGAGCATTTATTCTTGTGTGGTTGAAATCGTTAAATATGTCCGCAAAGTTCGGGCAGTATAATTTTTGTATTCTTTTTTGGCATGTCATAAATAGACGGGGACTGCCACCTCGTGTACGTAGCTATCCTGTGCGACGGACGTACAAGAACTCCATTTTAAGTTATTTCTTTATACACAAAACAGTTGCCTCCACGACTCGTCTCCTGATGTATATACATACAGTCGTCCCCCGAATTAAGCTCTAGATCGGTTCCAGGTCACGACCACTCTGCAGTCGTCCCTCGCACAGAGCGGTATCACCTAGACAGAGCATCCAATAGCAAGAAAGGTAATTGTGTCATAAGCAGGAAATAGAGCGTGTTATAAGCAGCAAATAAGAAGATAGAGCGGTTGATTGTTGGAAACCGATCCAGCACTTTACGGTGGGTAAGAGTGTGTGCGTATATGAATATCTTTGATACACTTCTCTATTGATAAAAGGTCCGTATTTGTAACGCTATACTTCAGCAATTATAGTTAACAAAATTGCGCCGTGTCATTCTATTGCATCCCCCATTACTTGTTCCCATTCAGACTTTGAAGTCAAGTTAAGGTAAATTTCCGTGTGCATGTTCGTAGAACGTGCCATGACGGAAGGAAGTCGCTGTTCTACACATAATAGAGTAAGCCTCGGTCACGCTAAAATAATACCAATACAAAGCTAATCCATTCTTCAGTCGCCTGCATCGACCCAAACTTGTGCCGTGCTCAAAATAGCTCCGCAATGCAAGGTCCCTCGGATTATTTGGGGTGCCATTAAATTTGTTTGGGCTATGTCCTGTAGGCTTGAATTAATTACTTCATTGAACCTTTCGGTTAATGTAAAATGTTTTGGTTCAGCGAAATTCAACAATGAATTCCAATTGGCCCGCTTAAACCGCTCATGCATGGAAAAATAACCTGCACCCAAATGTAGGCTTCCGATAATTCTCAGAATTCGTGAGCGAACCGCCACTCACCTAAACCACTCACCTAATCGTACAGAGAGTGAATAGGAGAGAGAGAGGGAGAGAAGAGAGAGACTTCCTGAGTTTCTATGATTTCAGTTAATGAATCTCTTCACGCCTAGAAATGATGTACGTAGCTCGCGGTTGGCCATGCACTGTTTTTCTGTGTTTTCAACCGTTCATGCACGGTTTTTCTGTGTTTTCAACCGTTCGTGCACTATTTTTCACACTGCTGTTTTGCTGTGCGTGCATTGTTTTTAATAGAGCGTCTGAAGAACATTCGATTATATTCTGTATGCTCGAGGAATGCGGACACTCTGACGTGACCGCAGCCTTGAAAAGTAAGTGAAATTGAATTTTTAAGCTTTTGTCATGAATGAGAAGAATGCTTTTAGCCATGAATTGTAAGCTTTCGTCATGAATTTTGAATTTCCTTCATGAATTTCAAGTTTGCATCATGAATTTCATCATATTGCCATTTGTCATGAAAATCGTCATTAAGCTTTCGTCATAATGAATTTTTAAGCATTCGTCATGAATGAATTTTTAAGCTTTCGTCATGAATGAATTTTTAAGCTTTCATCATGAATGAATTTTTAAGCTTTCATCATAAATGAATTTTTAAGCTTTCATCATAAATGTATGTTTAAGCTTTCATCATGAATGGGAATGATCAAATGTGCAGAATTAGGGAATATTGCGGCTCGGCATTCCAGCTCAGTAATTGCGAGAATTCTTGAAAGGAGTTTTTCTATTCGCCTATAAATTTCACTCAAAATTTTGTCTGTTTACAAAGTTAATATCAAGTGTCGGTCAGCTTTGATTTTGTGTAAATTTTTGAGTCAGTTGATTTGAATCAATCAATGACTGTACCACAAGTGCACTTTGAATACGTTTACGACCGTGGTCGAAACTTTGTCTCGATTTTCTATTCCGACGGAGAAAACTCTCCGCGAATGAAAAAAATTCGAAAAAAGTATTCGAATATCACCCTTTTTAAGGCAATACTTCAGTCATTTCAGTAACGAAATGAAACAAAAAAGTGAGGCTAGTTTATACTATCCAGGAATAAAAAAATAGAGTATTGTACTATTGATGCACACCAACGTGTTAATGATTCTTCACTGTATCCAAAAATTCTACAAATGTATACCTCCTTTACAATGTGCAATAAATTGGTTAGTAAGATCATTCTTTCACGAGTGTTTACGTTGTGGCACTCTGTGGGTTCGATCAGTCTGGATAAAATCTTATTTTTCGACGATTTTCTTGGAATCCAGCCATCAGTCAATGACGGAACACTCGGTACAGCTAAGCCTTCAGCGTTAGTGATAATGGCCGCCGTCTGCTGACGCCTGCACCTGTCTGGTACCTGTAGTTGGTAGCGCTCTAGTGTGCAGGGTTACTAATGGTGCTGTGAGTAGCGGTAGCAGGTGCTGTGAGTAGCGGTAGCAGGTGCTGTGAGTAGCGGTAGCAGGTGCTACAAGCAGTAGCAGCAGGTAGCAGGTGCTACAAGCAGTAGCAGCAGGTAGCAGGTGCTACAAGCAGTAGCCTCGAGCTGAGCTCACGTTCAAGTCCTGAGTAACAAGTCTTGTTGTTGCACAGATTTACTTCCCTCACTCACCCTCGTGTTGTTTCCGTGCAGGTACGTTCAGACGGCGCTGCCCCGCCGCGCCCGCACCGGTGCGGCTGGATCTCCTCACGCTGGTTGGTGACGTATGAGACGAGAGAACGGCCACGATAGCTCGTATGAGTGACGCCTGCATCTATGCATGTGTTGTATGAATATGTATGAACCCATCCAGAGCTGCGGATGTGTGCATAGATGATTCAAAAACCGGGTCGATTTTCGTAGCTGCGTGTCCTTGTTTAGTAGTGGGTTGCTGTTACTTTTTCTGTTGCGCCTTTGCGCCTCGTACGTGTCGCTTTTTTGCGAAAGAAGCCAACGGCGGTGGAGGCTGTCTACATCATCGGACTCAAATGTTGGAATGAGTCAGGTACTCTGCCGCTATGAATGAGTTGGTAAAAATAAACATCTCGTAGATGACACGATCGTTTGAAAATGGAAGAAGCGTGCGAATTGATGCACCTAAAGATGTACGTGTCATGGTAATTGTATGCATCGATTAAGTTGAATAGCGATGTACGTCAGTCATTTATGATGTTTTAAGCACTAGTCTGCATGGCAAATGCTGAATTTGGGGGGAATCACCGGTAACGGTGACATATTACTTCAGTCTTTGTGTGAAAACTTGTATTTCTGGAATAAAACATACGTCTGCACCTGTAATGCTGAATTTCAAGACGCTCTCGACCATTTGTAGCATAATGCTTAAGTGCTCTTGACCACCCTTCAATTTTTATTAAGCTACAATAATTTATTTCGATATTGAATATTAGGTATTAAAATCGCGGTACACAGCGGTCATGTTTCGTTAAAAATTTTATTCCAGTTCGGACACATACACACAGAGTGAACGTTAATTTTCGGATGGCCCTTCGAGCATAGTTAGATTATTAAAAATATAGTTTGGGCAAAAATGTTTATTTCTCCTGTTTGATTTTTTTCGATGTCCTAGAGTTAACGTCGCGTTCATATGAATGATGTCGTTCCGTGGTGACCTTTGCAGCAGCGTCGATCGAATTTTGCCTAAATATTCCTACTCGCGAGGTTCTTCTAAATCCACATGAGACTGACAATTTTTAAAGCAGCCCTTCATGTGTGGTGATTTCAAGCAAAAGTGCCGTATTCTCTCCTTCATCTTTATTGGCAAAGCTCGAACCTTGAGGTCACGCCGCGTGTACGTTAGTCTGAAGTAGCCTGATCAATCGACGACATTCGCTGGGGCACTGAAATGTTGAAACCTCATGTGTCGCTGGAACTACTGCTTGCACGAATTCAAATGCGTAAATTTGAACGTCTGCCAAGATGAAGACGATCCCGTGTGTTGATGGAATGGAGATCATTGCCGCGTTGCGATGACGTCACGTTGCACCTGCTGCATTAGTGCCTAAGTGGAAAAATTACGAGGCCGCCTGGTCGCCCAGACACGGTTCGGGAAAAAATGGCTTGTTCCGTAGCTTAATTTCGTGCAAACGTTCCCCGCCTTACAACGCTCGAGTGTATCTCTCGGTTGTGATTATTGATGCAATGGCTTACGTACCAATTTTACGACCGAAAACACTTAGGAAAAGGGGGAGTTTTGAGGTGGGGTTGTGGAGCTATTTCATTTCTGGACGCTGAACCCTCACTCGAGTGTATGACGTCTGATTCCACTCGATGATGTCTGATTCCACTCGATGATGTCCGATTCCACTCGATGATGTCCGATTCCACTCGATGATGTTTGATTCCACTCGATGATGTCTGATTCCACTCAATTGTGTCTGATCCCACTTCAACAAAATTCATACAAAGATCTCACAGGTTCGTCGATTTTCAGCCGGCAAACGTAAAACTAAACTTTTTTTTGTAGTTTGGTGGTCGCGTTTTGTACAAAAGGCACGAATGGGTAAACTGCTGCAGGGCGTTGCGCGTCACATTCGTTTTTAGAATAGAAGTTGGAAAACGAATCTTAGGCCGTAGAAATAGCAATAAACTTGAATAAAGCGATGTTTGACTTTTCTAGAATCTATGCTTAATTTGATGAACTAAATTTGTGATTGCTAATAGTGGGTAGAAAATATCCCCGGTTCAAACTATCGAAAAAGCCTCGCGTGGGGACTCCCAGCTCCCCAATTCTGAAGCGAACACTCCAACCCCAGCCTAGACCAGACCAAGTCCCCAGTCTGAGTAAGGGGATCATAGACGCTATGGGCTGCTAGAAACGAAACCGTAAAATTTCTCTTCTTCTAACGAATCCTTGTGTTTGTTGTCTATCCCTTGCCGGCGTTCTGATGGCAGTCCGCGCTTTGTATTTCTAAAGGCAATATCCAAAGTTAAAAATGAAGCGACGATCTCCCCACCTAAAACTCCCCATGTGTTCGGGGTAAAAGGATCTCCTGCGCTCGGAAATCGTGATGAATTCTTAATTGGTTTTCCTGACGTGCCAAAAACCGTGCTTCGAACAGTTGCTGGGTGCTAAGATGAGATGCCGTGGGCTTGCTAAATTTTGTGTTACCGTGGAATAACTTTTGAAGCCTCCTAGTGCTTTTGAAATAATGTAAATCTTTCAGTAGCCCAGAAATACAACTGAATATCGGCTCGATTTGTGCTTGGTATTATTTTACCTGTGCGTTTTCTCTCTAAGAAAACCATGGGGATTGTTTTGGAACACCAGGCAAAAGAATGCCGTGCGTCTAAACGAACACAAAAGTCATCGGAACTGAACGTTGAAACTTTGCGATACTTAATGTTAGGCGCGAAGAAAATGTCAAGTTACGAATAATTTTGAAGAACTATTAATACTCTGTACTAGACAGTACACGCACTCCGCCAAAACTAGCGGCACAAAACGGAAAAGCGCATGCTCTTGTAATTTTCTGCATCACTGACACGGACTGCCTGCTCTGACGCAGTCTCGTTGATT
This sequence comes from Orchestia grillus, assembly GCA_014899125.1. Lineage (NCBI taxonomy): Eukaryota > Metazoa > Arthropoda > Malacostraca > Amphipoda > Talitridae > Orchestia > Orchestia grillus. The sequence continues at coordinate 21,740 of VOMN01120940.1, forward strand.
AGGGATACGGACCCGAGAATTTGAACCCGTTAATTTTCCCCTGTCTAATTCCTTTAGATATGGATTCGTAATATAGAAACACTCACCTATATTAGTTCGATATTTCATTTATTAATAAGAAAGATGGCCAGGACTTGAACGTTATTTATTAAGGGGATGCAGCATAGTGAGGTGCGTCACAATTATTAACCGAGACCATTGAGTTTAACTAGATATACCAGTGTGACGGATACATAGTGCTAGTTATAATTGCATGCGTAATAATGGTGTGGTGCTAGTCAAAGGAGTTGTCGTGTGAGCACTGCTAGTATCAGTGCCATATAGCATGAGTCGCACTAGTGATAGTAGAGCCAGTGTACCTCTCGCTCTTGTTCTATTAGATGTTCTAGAACAGTTTAGCATCGTTTGTTGACTTCAAGTCTTCGGCTTTGACTCCTCGACTTCGACTCCTCGACTTCGACTCCTCGACTTTGACTCCTCGACTTTGACTCCTCGACTTTGACTCCTCGACTTTGACTCCTCGACTTTGACTCCTCGACTTTGACTCCTCGACTTTGACTTCTCGACTCGGACTCCTCGACTCGGACTCCTCGACTCGGACTCCTCGACTCGGACTCCTCGACTCGGACTCCTCGACTCGGACTCATCAGATCTGTGCCACACTGGGCCTCAGTACATACCTGGATTTCTTTACAATTGTACTGCATTCGCAAGTATCAGTTTAAGCATTGAAAACTCCCATCCAAGCCCTCACGCATCTCTCGCACAGCAGCGTAATTCTTTGATGCATCAAAATCTCAGCCAGTCTGACTTTGTCCTCGGTTTTTAATGAGTTTGTAATTTAATTGGCACGAATACCTCAGACGGGCAAAGTTATGCACAGTCACGCATGATCCGGAGTAAAATTTGGCTTGCATGACAAGACACCTCGGGAGAGCGTAAGGTGCGTAGAATCCACCGTCAGGACTATTCTAGCAAAGTGATTACAAATCGCTGGTTAAATCCAGGCATTTCTTGATTATTGGGACCATAGCGGAGCGATTATAGCGCAGTGATCATGACGGCAGGGTTATACATGCCCTGTTATAAGGGTTATACAACCGCAGGGTTATACATGCCTTGTTATAAGGGTTATACAACGGGAGGGTTATACATGCTTTGTAATAAGGGTGTACAACGGCAGGGTTATACATGCCCTGTAATAAAGGTTATACAACGGGAGGGTTAAACATGCCCTGTAATAAGGGTTATACAACGGGAGGGTTATACATGCCCTGTAATAAGGGTTATACAACGGGAGGGTTATTCATGCCCTGTAATGCGGTAAATACCGCATGTTTTTATGTTTCTACATTCATCGTTTTCAGATTTTTGACTAAGGTACGTTCTGCTTTGTAAATAGAACGAAGGTGTGACAGTATAAATACTGTGTAGGCTTGGTATTATGAGTGGTGTACAGGTTTAATATTATGAGTGGTGTACAGGTTTAATGTTATGAGTGATGTGCAGGCTTAATATGAGGGGTGTGCAGGCTTGATATGAGTGATGTGCAGGCTTAATATGAGGGGTGTGCAGGCTTGATATGAGGGGTGTGCAGGCTTGATATGAGTGATGTGCAGGCTTGATATGAGTGATGTGCAGGCTTAATGTGAGTGATGTGCAGGCTTAATGTGAGTGGTGTGCAGGTTTAGTATTATGAATGATATGCAGGTTTTTATTTTGAATGTAAATGGTATGCAGATTTTTTATCGTGAATGGTATGCAGGTTTTTTATTACAAATGGTATGTAGGTCTCTCAATATGAGACCTTGGGGAGTGTGAGTGGCGCTCAGCGAGCGGGAACTTGTTCCATGAGGTAAGCCGTGGCATCACGCTATCCAATCCCTTAAGTCTCGCTCATAAAATACTCTTAATCTTAAATGTGGTTTAAAATTCCTCCCTGGAGAATACAGCAAAACCATCGTTAACAAAAGCTCATTCAAAGCCGGAGATTGAATTCAACCTGTTTTCTATTCATTGCTTTTAAAGTAACCAAGCTGCTGAGTCTGTAATAATTTCGGAAGAAATTTCCTTCTTTCCGGTGGAATGGCGATGAATCCGTCACCGAAAGAAACACACGATCCTCTAAACAATGGACGCGGTGCAATTAAATGCGCAAGCCGTAAGAAATTACGGTGGAGAGGCTATTTGCTGCAGCTCTCATTGAAAACTGCCCCCAAAACTAGAGCGGTCATTCACGAATACACGGATTATCTGAACGTATATTACCGTTTTTGTCGGTCGATATTTGTGCTGCTATCAGACGTCGCTGGGATGTGGAGGTGCGTGGGGAATTACGGGGCTTAAAACACGGTGGAAATACGGAAAAATACGGTGGAATTTGAGGGGGAATATACCAATAGAATGTTATGGAGTTTGGAGTGGAATAGAGTGTTGGAATAGAGTGTTGGAATAGAGTGTTGGAATAGAGTGTTGGAATAGAGTGTTGGAATAGAGTGTTGGAATAGAGTGTTGGAATAGAGTGTTGGAATAGAGTGTTGGAATAGAGTGTTGGAANCGAGTGGTGGAATCGAGTGGTGGAATCGAGTGGTGGAATCGAGTGGAGGAATCGAGTGGAGGAATCGAGTGGAGGAATCGAGTGGTGGAATAGAGTGGGGTTTTTGGCCGAATTGGTAAACTGAACGTTGAAGAATCCGAGGCAGTTTTTGTATAAAAGTGATCAAATACGTGTAGAATGGTGGGTAGAAAATACCGGAATAGGTGTAGAATGGTGGGTAGAAAGTACCGAAAAATCGCCGCGAGGGAATCTTGGCTTACGATATCGTGTGAAGATAGAAAAGGTTACCCTGAATTTTTTATTCATGTAACTCAGTGACGGCATGTTAACTTAGTGTGGCCGTATCGTTGTATTAGGGCTGTCAAACTGAAGTCCTCGTCTGATTTTCGTCACAGCATAAATTCAAAATAAGTAAAAAAGAGTCGATTTAACGTATTCTTGCACATCGTATTCAAAAATACTTCCTCGCGACGAGCTCTTTCTTTCAAAATTTGGATTAAACTCTACGGAACATTTAGTCCAGTTCTTGCGAGTGTCAAGCGTGCGGATGAAGACATGAACGCCACGCAAGGGGAAATAATTGTTTTTATTTCTTCTAAAACCAAGTGTAGGAGCAATGGAAATCGAGGAACGTAGTTTCCAAATACTCTTTTGTTTGCGGTGACCGCTACCTGCGCTGCCTAACTTCCCTTGAACGGCTAAATAACGGTGATTTTCGTAGATTCCTATGATATTTTACGATAATTAACGGAAACTGGTGTTAAGCCGAACTCGAAATTAGTCCGAGCACCCACACTTGACACGTAGGCCGCTAATCAATATTGCACCGTTGACTAATGCAGTTAGTTGGCTGCTTGCCCGCTTTGTTGCTTGTTAATTGCAGCGTTATGATGCTGGGACACCGCGTTGTTCTGACGATGATTGGCCATGAGGGGAAAAACTTCTGTCCAAGACCTCTGTATGCTTCAGTTTGGTCTGCCTTCCTTTTAATTTTTTCAAAGATGCTTTACTTTCGATGTTAAAGGCACCCCAGTTTATCAGAAATTTTCTTCGAACAAGCCGCTCACTGAAAACTTGTTCGTCGTTTCTTAAATCGTGCTAGCAGAACTTAAAATTCTCAGGTTCATCTAAATTGAACATTTTCTCGTAAGGAAATAGGACGTTGACGTTTGATTAATCTTCGCCATTCAAATACCCTTTATCCCGCACCAACTCCTCTCGTCTTTTCTTTTGCAACTTCGTGAGTGCTGGTGCGGTATTTCTCCTCTTAAAGTTTTCTGAAGAGTTTGAAATTTGTCGCACTCTCGTGGGTGTTATGTTTTAATCTAAGGATGTTTGAAGGCTTCTGCAGCTCTTACTCGTAAAAGAAGCTCACGTCACAGCTTTCGGCGGTCGGTCGGAGTTTGTTTGGAGGACGTCCGGTCGATTTCTTGTGCTCTTGCGATTCTGGATTTTTGTAAATAATTGCATGCAGCTTTTCTAGGCTTATTGATATCCCTGGAAGTTGCCGAAACGGAACATCTTGTGCCATTTGAAGCTTTTATTTTACCTTTTCCCTTTTTATTCAGAGCACTCCGTCTTAGTATTCTGATAAATGTTGCATAATTAAATGTGAAGCATCTCAAGAATGCAACAAGCTCGGCACAACACCGATGCCTGTCTGGTTTTGATCTATTACTTCAGTGTCACATGTGTAGTGATACTGCAATTTGAAATTTTTGAAGGGTGTGCTATTTTTATTTCAATCAAAATTTACCACAATATCAAATAATTTTGTGATTACTTCTAGAAATGTAAACTTGAATAAATAAAGAATTTATACACGGACTTCCAGTTTAATTAGCTTCCTTCAGTCGAAATTTCATAAACTTTGAATAATTTATGAATATAGTTATGTGTTAATTTGTAGTATGCCGTATTATTCTTACCATCACTTAATTAAGGTATACAGTACACTAGGCTGTAGCGAGCTCTACCTACAAAGCTGACTACAGCCTTGTTGCATGTATGTATACATGAAACTTCAGCGAGCTTTTTACGAAGCTGACTACAGCCTTATTGCATGTATGTATAAATGAGACTGCAGCGAGCTCTACCCACAAAGCTGACTACATCCTTTTCGTAAAAATAATTTGGTCGCGGAAGGGCTGGAGGAGTTCTCCAGTCCCCGCATGCGACATCCTCGGCTCGAGCTGCCTGCCGTCGTGGAGGCAGTGCTCAGCAAATAGTCCTCCGAATTGTCCTCCATCTCTTCTTCCTCCTCCTCTGAGAAGGAGGGCGGCCATAAATTCAATATGCAGTCCCCATAAACTGATTGAAAATTGTTCCAATTTGCCAAGGCTCATTTTTTTCGCTCCGTTCAAAGTGTTCTGTTCCTTCGGGTATTTTTTTCTCTTTTTGTGAATACTATTGCCCTAAATTGGAGGTGCAGTCCTCCTGACCTAAGCTGAACGGATGACTTTAGGGTCTTTTCTGGAGCTTGTCAAGCTTTATTTCAAGCGTCGGGCTAACTTACTTATCGGCTACATCCTCGTTTTTTCAACCCTGGAATGGCAACCTTGGGGTTTTCTTACCCCGTAGTGTGCCTGCCATTTTTTCCTTTGGATTTAAGATTAAGAGTCTCTCCTTCACGTAACTTTAGCTTCAAGGCTACCACTCTAGGGTTGAACCGAGTGGGCTTGCTTTTGAGTGGCCGTCCACGTGTTGGGACTCTGTGGCGCAGTGCGCTTCCCTGTTGTCGTAGAGACCCCGGATTCTATCCCCAGCGTACGTTGAGCTGATTTTCATATGGTCACTGAGGGCTACAAAGATAAATTTAGCCTGTTAGGATGTAGACTCTTATCATTCGCTGCACTCGTACATTTCTCTCTGCTCTCAAATGCTTTGTCGATAAATATCAGACATTTAAAACCTATTATTTTGGGCTCATGACTTAAATAAAGATTCCTTCCTATCTTTGTTACACGACCGACGGAAACAATCGCCTAGTGCCGTGTTGTCTCCTACTACCTGCTAGACTCCTAGCTACTTACTGTGAAATTATCATGAAAAACGAACTGCAGCCTTGTGCTTATATGCAATAAGTTTCTATTTGACTTTTATTTTGAGGAAAAATTTGTATGTGTGGTTTATTCTAGCCTCTTCATAGTTTAGGCTATACAATTGATTTAATGAGACCCTATGAGTAATGAGAGAAAGGAATTGTACCCACGAAAAAATCATAATAATATCAGAGGAGTAATTTACTCGCACATGCAGTAGTTTCTCAGTTCTCTCGCTCCGGACGCCCAGCTGTAGATGGCCTCAATGCTGTCTGCCTCAACATTCCGGTTACACCGACCGTGTTCAGCTGCTGCGATCGCATTTCTTGATTCTTTAATTTCCTTGAAAGATCATGAATAAAATAAGTTTTTCCTAAGAAGTCATTCTTGCCGATTCAACTGATTCGTTTTAATACTAAAGCGATTTCGTCGTCTGGAACCGTGAACTGTCATTCATATCCCGTGAGTTGAATCACGAAATATTTAGTGGTTATCTCACAACATTCAACTACATCAGACGTGGTGACAGCTTACAGATATGCAGAATATGTACGTACTGATCGGACCATAACATTTGGTTACCAGCTCATCATAATCTTGTGTTCTCAATGATCTCGATGTATGAATCCGATTCCACAGCCCTCCACACACGGTCGGACTGGCCGATACTTGGAGCCGGATGAAAACATCCGATGTTCTGGACGAACACTTCGCTACTTCGTCTGATGTTTAAGAGATGTTTTTCTGCGGGCTGCATTGCCCAGTATTGGCTATTGGAAGTCGAAGATGCTATCGATCGCTCGAACGTGATCTGGCGTCGACGCGCTGGTTATAGAGCGCATCCTCTCGAGTTTCCAGCATGTGTGCGCCCTGCAAATTGGCTGACTGTGTCCGCATTTTCCCTTGTTTTTCATGTCATTACAGCGCTGTGATCTCGCGCGCTCCTCCGGGACTGTCTAATGAGTTCGAGACCTGCGAGAGGGAGCGGAATATTCTGCTGCACCTGTAGTGGGCTTGGCGTTCCATTGCTTCCGTGAAATTAGAAAAGGGAACGCAAAATTGAAGAGCGAAAATTGTTCCGTAAGTGCAGCTTGTTTACAACTCAGCAGCTGCGATCTCAAGTGTCTAAAAAATGAACGTGAGGATGAGGATGCATGCTTGTCTAGGCAACCGTCAGTGTACTCAACTGTTTGTGAAACTGAACTCTTAGGGCACTCGAATCTCAAGCAACGTAAATGTTAATACATTTAACCTTCCGGACGCAAAATGGAACTGTTAGTGCATTTAACTGTCGTGAGACGTGAGTGTCCGTACGACCGTGAGGGTACGCGTGCGTAATTGTCGTCATAGCGGTGACGCGGAACGTACTGAATTACACGGGGAGGTATCGTAACGGTCAATATTTTGGCTAGGTTGTATACAGGCGACTTTTACCCTGGTTATCTATGGCACTTTGTGTTGCAGGCCTGTTGCTCACGTCCCTGGTATCCTGCGCGCCGACTGCCCCAATGTGCCGCGCGCTGTCACACAATTAAGGACCGCCCCGCCCCAAAGGTCCCCAGGGCCTGGCTGTGCACTTCACTAGATTAAATCTAAGCGCAGAGCCGTTCAAATGCGCGCAAAAGTCATTACGCATCTTGTGCGCAAATTTTTGCACTCCGCTTAGGCGCTAATGACTCCCTCAGTTCACGTTTGTCCCTCACCTCATGGCCCTCCGGAGGGTCCTTCTGGGACCAACTCCCCATGACCCCAACCCCTTAAGTGTCTCTCCATCGTAAACATTTCGTCAATTTTTGAACCCGAGCGTTCATAATCTCCCCGATAATGTCATGGTTTTTTATCTGCGTTGGTGCAGCGTCTGTGTGTGTTTTTGTGTTTTTTTTACTCTCACGCCCTTGAAGTTTCCGCGAGAGTTTTGGTCAGTTTCGGATTTTTTGGTGGTGTTACACCGAGCGTGTGTTCCGCTTGATGCTCCTCGTTTTTTCCAGCCGTCGATGATGAGGTAATGTTCCCATGTAGACAGTGGAAATTTTAAAAGTTTTCTTTGGTTGTGTGCACCCATGTTGATTGTTTCAATCCTCCTCCGCATGGCTCGATGGGAACTACTTCACGCGAATGCAGTCGTGCGACAGGCGGGTCTTCTCCATCGGTGTAAACCGAACACCGGAAAATGACTTGCGCACCTTCCGACAATTCATTCGAGAGACGGTGCTGACTTGTGAGACCTGAACGGACTCGCCAAATTCGACAGTTTCCACTCATCGATGTGACGACCAACTTATTTTTTGAATGAGCAGAATATTGCGCTAACAGTCGTGCAGATTCTATGCATTTGTGTTCACGTTCACCCTAATTTTGAATGAAACGCTAAAAATTTAAGACTGAGCTAAGTTATTTTTAATGTCCCTCGAGAATTTCCGTGGTACTTATATAGTGAATTTGAACGCTCTCGACTTATGTTCGAGTCACGCACGCGTTATCAGTATGACTTTAACGCTGTCAGTCTTGTACGTTAAAACGCCTTCCAAATGTAGCATGTTCGAAGTTTAGCTACCCTGTTTACAGTCAACTTAGCTAACTCAAAAGTTATACAATCAATTCTGATGTCCCCTCAGAGGGCATTGGATAGGGAATAGGGTTAGGTCCATTCTATGCCCTGGAAATTGGCTACCCCGGTGGGACACTGGAAGGTTGTCTCAGCTATACATGCGTAGGCCTCCGGAATGTCTACCTTATCTTTCGTGCCCACTTTTTATTTTTTTTAATTTTTTGCACCGTCTTTGCTATCTGCTTTGAGCATTTTCTTCCGCTTGATTCTTAAGTTGCTGTTTCTAGACGTGGGGGATGCTGTGTGGCTACACACCTCTTGCATAAATTATCTGTTCTCTAAAGTCCATACTGAATGAAGCCCTCTGTTCGCCCTCCTTAGATCATAATTCGTGTGAGATGAAAGGGAGCTTTTAACTTACTAGTACTCTTCAAAATCTTAACTCCCTTGCCTGGTGCTCCAAGAAAGTTCCGTTAGTTCCTTGGTAAGAAAATGTAAATAAGAAGTATTCTAACACCAGTCATTAATTGCCCCGAGAATGAGTTTACTTCGTGATGCTCCAAGAGTAAACGTCGATTTACATGAGACTTCCATCTATCTTGGTAGTGGTTAAACCTATGTCAAGCAGAGAACTATTTATGCATATATTTATTAATACACATGTATATACACTCTGGATTCTTCTAAAATCTGGGTCGACTTAGCTGCATGTTCGTATTCAGTTGCTGGGTTGTTGTTGCATTTTACATGGTTTAAGTGGCCCCTACGTTACGTTTACTCAGTGCAAGTTGCCAACAGCGGGGAAACTATACATATAGATGAACGGTCTCGAAATTTTTATCAACGGAATTAGTTGAACAAATAATATCCGACACTGTGTAGTACTGTTCATGTGTAGAGTAGACTCAAAAATTGGGTTTGGGTCAATTCGACGTCACCAAATTTCAGAATTGGTTATGTACTCCAGCCGCTTGGGGACTGGATAGCCTATTGGGTAAGACGCTCGACTGCTGTCTGAGTAGTCGCGAGTTCGAGTGCACCTGACGCCAGGTTTTCCACTCCACCCAAGTGTACAACGCGTAAAAGCTGATGTTGCAGTGAAGCCTGCGACAGACCAGCATCCTGTCCAGGGGCATATGTATCACCTGTCCTGCCTTATGCTACGGAAACATGGTATAAGCCCCGCCCTCGACGGCTTTCATGGCTACGCGAAAGGAAACTTGTCTCACTTCACTTAACTCCAGCGGCTTGGACCGTTGTAAGCATAAAGATCTACGCGTGTGTGCCGGGCGGCGTATGGCTCCCCTGCTCTCGATATTCTGCAGGCGAGCGTCACCGTGCTTGAATTATTTTCATTGTCGATGAGAGCTGTCGCCCGATACTTGAATTGTGTTCACTCGCGCCGATCCAATAAAAAATGATTGATTGATTTAGCGACCATGATTGGAAACGGTGATTTTATTCAATAAGCCCCGTGGCGGCCGAGGCGCTGGCGGCCATTTGCATTTTTACAGCGCTGGTCGCGTGCAACGCGTTAGACGTAAACGTTATAGCACAGTGAGCGGAGTTGGACTCAGCGGGGCGGTGAGCAGAGCTGGACTCAGCGGGGCGGTGAGCAGAGCTGGACTCAGCGGGGCAGTGAGCAGAGCTGGACTCAGCGGGGCAGTGAGCAGAGCTGGAATCAGCGGGGCGGTGAGCAGAGTCATCACAAGTACGATCGATGGATGATGAGCAAACTTTCTTCTGTAGGAAATTTCATTCAACGCACATGACTGCCCGGCAAGAAGCTTCTTTGTCAGGAATTCACAAACTCGGGACAAAACGAGCGGAATAAATGGCAACTGCACAGCGATGTTTACAGCAACACAAAGCAGTTGAAGAGCGTCTCATCAGGGAAAGAAAAAGATGAACTCTCTTGGGAGACAGAAGGGATTCATTTTATGGTGGTATAAATGGAATTACGCATGTGCAAGCATGAAGATGTGCGTCATGCGTATGAGAATGCACTTGTTGTACGCGCATTAGTGCCCGAAAACAATGGGATTTTTTTAAAATGAAGAAGTAACTTGGAGTATCCTTGCTGAGGGTGAGCCCGAGTTTCACAGAAATCGAGCTCGAGCTGCCCTTTGAATTTTGTCTTTGAAAGCAGCCGCGTCAGTTATAGCCACTATTATCACTAATTCAAACCAGCCAGTAATGTCACAAATTCAAACCAGCCACTAATGTCAATAATTCAAACCAGCTTGTGATGTCACTAATTAAAGCCAGCCACTAATGTCACTAATTCAAGCCAGCCACTAATTTCGCGGGTTGCGCTATGATGCAGCTGAAAAAAATATCCACGATCGTCTCTTCCAAATGGCGCATCTCTTCCAAATGGCGCAACTCTTCCAAATGGCGCGTCTCTTCCAAATGACGCGTCTCTTCCAAATGGCGCGTCTCTTCCAAATGGCGCGTCTTTTCCAAGTGGCGCATCTCCTTCGTATGACGTAACTCGCTCATACGGAGAATTTCTCTCATGTGGCGCATCTTCTTCAAATGGATTATTTCGGTCAAGCGGCACATGAACATGCCTCTAACGGTACATTTCTTTCCCTCTGCTGGCGCAGTTCCCCCCAAAGGCGCAGTTCCCCCCAAAGGCGCAGTTCCCTCCGATGGCGCAGTTCCCTCCGATGGTGCAGTTCCCTCCGATGGTGCAGTTTCCTCCGATGGCGCAGTTCCCTCCGATGGCGCAGTTCCCTCTGATGGCGCAGTTCCCTCTGATGGCGCAGTTCCCTCCGATGCCGCATTCCCCCGTCGGTGTGGCCGACAAATAAGTCTTGCTGGGGCGTTTTTCCTGCCTTCAAGAAGCGTGATCCATCCCCTGATTAAACTTGGCACAAAAGTGATCGCCACCTGAGCGAGTGCCCTCCGAATTACGTTTAATTAAAAATGCTAAACAGCCAACTTCGAAGGATGGATCCGAAACTAATTCTCTCGTTAATGGCTGCTGCCGTTGTTGGTTGTGGCAGTCGTGGTGGCGGTAAAGGTTGTTGTGGTGGCCGTTGTGGTGGCAGTAAAGGTTGTTGTGGTGGCCGTTGNAGTAAAGGTTGTTATGGTGGTGGTAAAGGTTTTTGTGGTGGCATTAATGGTGGTGGTGGTGGTGGCCGTTGTGGTGGCGGTACAGGTTTTTGTGGTGGCAATGGTGTTACCAGTGTTAGCGGTAGCGGTGAAGGTGAGAATGGATGTTGTGGTAATGGTGGTTGTTTCGATGGCAGTACTGGTTATTGTGGTGGTGGTGGTGGTGGTGGTGGTTGGTATCTCGGTAGCGGTGGTGGCAAAAGCGTTAGCATTGGCGGTGGCTGCGTCGGTGTAGAGAATTCGGTGCAGGTCAGCAGATCAAGTGAGGGCAAGGCACGGATGCCTGAGAGGGGCTTCCATAGCCGGCCGACCGCCGCCGTCCTCTTTTCTCAAGCGGCTTTAACGTACGCTGCTATTTTAATTTGGTTTGCTCAGCTTATCATTAGCATATTGAATCTCTCCTTTTCCGCTAAGCTGAATAAATTGAAGGCATAAAAGCAGCCCGGTTCGCGCCGCTCGTCGTCTCTGCCCGGCCTCGATAATTGCGTTTGCGTACCGTATTATTTGCGGCGGCGACTGTTTTGGAAAATACGAAGCGTGTTGTGGAAAATACTGAGCGTGTTTTGGAAAATACGGAGCGTGTTTTGGAAAATACGGAGCGTGT
>VOMN01120947.1:0-29724 GCA_014899125.1 Orchestia grillus
CTGTTGTGTCGCCTGTTGTGTCGCCTGTTGTGTCGCCTGTTGTGCCGCTTGTTGTGTCGCCTCCTCTTTTTGTGCGTCTTGTTGTGCCTTTCCTGTTTTTTGTTGTACCTCCTGTAGTGCTTCTTGTTGTGTCTCATGTTGTGCATTTTGTTCTGCCTTTTGTAGTGCCTCATGTGGTGCCTTCTGTTGTACCTCTTGTTGTGCCTTCTGTTGTACCTCTTGTTGTGCCTCTTGTTGTGCCCTTCCTGCTATCTGTTGAGCTGCCTGTTGTGCACCTTGTTGTGCTGCTGTTGTGCCTGCCCCGGATCCTATAACATTTCCTTCAGCCTGGTACAACGGGCGGAGCTGAAATTAGTTCATGAGCTGAAATTATCAAGCAGTTGGGAGGCCAACACAACAACGCGAGCGGCTCCCCCACTGTCAGGCCCATGCTTGTTTGTGGACGAATAATTGCCAGGTGCGACTGCCTCGACCGCAGCGTTCTCATGGGAGACGAGAACCCGATCAAAATCCTCAAGACTTGTGCTAATCGTTTCATTCCTGTTAATTTGAGCATTTAACACTTCATGCCCTGAGTTAATTTGTGTGTGTAAGAAATATATTTATGCATTTTAGGTCATTCATAGAGGACATAAGCACGTCTAAGAAGTTTTCATGAAATAATGATACAATTAGGATTTTTTCATGGAGATCGTGTTCATCCAAATAGTGTTCTTGATTATCCGTGATGATATTATTTAAGAAGGAACATATATAAATCACTTTTTTAAAACGTGAAGAGTTAATGGAGTTTGCCATCGATTGTGAGATTATTTGTAAATTAAATAAGTGCTTTCAACACTAAATGCTACTCAGTCATCGTTTACTGATAGCTGATCATACTTTCGGCGAGCTACAAATTAATTCGTTCATAATGCCGTACTACCACACCTTTCATGGCCATGCAGCGTAATTTTGTAGACTAGTTAGACTCAGAAATATTTTCGTGTGTGTGTCTCAGAATTTTTATCGTAGATTGGCATCATGGAGTATATTTCCGTCGGAATTATCGGCGTTTTTACGTTTAATTTACCCGCACGCAATCACCTCGGAGAGATAGGGTCGCCAGGAACCTATTCCGATGAATTTGACCGTTTTCTTTACTTCGAGCGTATCTCGTTTTCTTTAATTCGCGCTTTTTTCTGCCGTTCGAGAACTTTAGAGCAAGTCATGTGGCTGTCATCAGGAGAAACTCTGGTAAATATCAAGGAAACCAGAAAAAGAAAAAGACATTTGAAGCTGGAGCAAACGTGAGCGCGTCATTATCCGAGCCTGACTTGAGACACTTCCGTAGGTAACGCGCTTGGAAGAGGGATGTATTTTGACGCACGTAACGCGCTGAGGTCGTGGAAAAGTCCGAGAAAATTGGAGCGTGACTTTAAAGCTGCAGTGCTTGCGCCGCCCCTGATCTTTACCTGCATAATTTCCGCACAAAAGTAATACGAAATAAATGCTAATCTAATACATGTATCACTAGCGTTTAGGACCCGACTAAAATGACAGGATTTACCTTAATTTATTCGCAACAATGAATGGATTTTCTCTGTGAAACTGCTCCCAATCGTGTCATTTGAAGTCAACTATTCATAAATAAATTATGTTAATCAAAATACTGTCCTGTTATGTTTTACTACATAATGAATTTAGCTTCCCTTAAATTATATCAATTTGCGATACGATAATCAGTGTTTTACCTACAACACGGCCACATATCAGCGCCAAGTGCAGTAATGCTCTCTATAGAGGTACGTGAAAAGTGTTACGGTCTAAAAATAAATTATAGATATATTAATATAGGACTGCTATTATGAATCGTAAAATAGCAGGGACTCGTTTAATTTTTCCCCAGATCCAGAGCTCATCCCCCACCTGGTAACGAAGACTGAAGTCGTCCGATGAGACTACACGAGCGCGGACTGGCTTCCTCAATTGGACGACGTGGCCATCCCTCTGAGGATGTCATGCTTTCAACAGTTCTTTAGATAACTTACAAAAAATGGTCAGTTTTTGTTGTAAGTTTCGCTCATGAATTATTGCGTGCTATACTAGACCTAGTGAACGCTTACCTCGAAACATCAGAGCTTAAAGGGGACGTATTATCACCGCCTTTTTTACTCTCTCTGACGAGACATTCGGCTGCTTCACCATTTGTAATCGATGAAAATAAACTTCTCTCTGATAATCTTTGTGAACGGCTCAGGACTTTAAGGAAAAGACTTATTGCTCAATATCCTATCTGCTAAGAACTTCTATCTGGCTATTTTTTTTGCTAATTGAAAGTACGAATCCTTCGAAATATTGCCATTCTACGGAGCGCATTTGAGGGTACTTGTATGTGCTATTCTGTAGTGCGTCCAGTAACTCCCACATCATCGAGAATTGATTAGCAATAAGAATTTTAAAGCTTTCCTAATCCAAAATACTGAGTAAAAATTGCTGAAGAAGTCGCTCCCCATTTCTTTTGAAATTTGATTTAAATGCGAATTTTTTGTTGCGATGCTTCGTTACATTTCAGTATTTCCAAGTTACCACTTTAAGCCTAACCTCCTGATGCGATTGGAAGACGCTAGATAGGGTAGAACGGTAATGTTTATGACGGTAATTACGGTTTCAAGTTTGCATGTACAGTACATGTGATGTTCAAGTGTCGATTTTATGAAGACAAACTTTGAAAGATTTGTGCCTCATTAGGTTTTTACAGTTCGTAATTACAGGTAATTTTTTATGGTTCGTAGTTACAGAAAGTTTTTTATTGCTCGTACTTAAAAAGAGTTTTTTACATTTTATATTTACAGAGAGAATTTTACAGTTCAAATTTAAAGACATTTTTTGCTCTACGTATTTAAAGATAGTTCTTCACAGTTCATATTTAAAGTTACTTTTTTCCAGCTCGATTGTTTGGTATCCCAGTTCTGTCATGGGTGCAAAATGCCTGTAATAAATCGAAGGCTAATAATTTCCGCATTAAAAAAGTATAATACTTCAACGCCGGCTCCCACGTACAAATTGTGTACAGTATGTTAACCCTGAAAAGACCAGGGCTGTAATATTGCACCATTTCGTGACACTGCACATGGTTTTTCGTACAAAGCTGCAGCCATATCGGAAAAAATAATTCAGGCGCGATAGCGTCAACATGTACGGGAAGTTCAAACGTAGTAACTTATGAAATAGTTACATTACCTGATTGTTGAGAAGATTCTCAATTATGTGAAAACACATATAACTGAGATGCATTACCTTCCATGTTAAATGTATACTTTTCTAAGGGAAGAACAGTATTTGATCGATTGTGTTTTAGTCAATTATGCAGGTTTATGCTCGGTGTCGGGCTACGTACGTACTTAATTTACGGACAACATTTCAATTTGCAGTGAATACATTTTTTCCTGTTTCATTCTGCATTCTACAAGCATAGTGCACAACGACCGTTCGTTTAACATTTCTAGGGAGTCCTTACATTTACGATGTATTCCTCAAATGATGTAAGTTGATAGAGAACTTCATTTTGCCTTGACACTGCATAGAATGAACTCGTTAGTTGATCGCCTTCGAGATTTTACGTGCAGTGGTAGTAATTTTTCTACCTGTTTTCAAATTCTAGACGAGTTTACGTATAGAAATAAGGGCCGACTAGATCTGCTCTGAATCTTTTCTGTTCCGAGTGATCACCATAGGTTCTTTACCTTAAGATAACCCGCTCAATGTTTTTGTCTTTTAAATAGCATTGAAAATCAGTTTTTACGTAACATTTTACAATTTCCCTCACGATTTTGGCGTCTATGTCCGTAATCAATGCGATCATCCTTGTACTTTAAGGAACTAGCACATCATCTAAACTCTTCATCGGAGTTTTTATGAACTGAAGCACTTGAGTGCCTTCAGCCCACTCATCTGAATCAGCAACATAGCCTCGAGTGAAGGAGTAGTTACGGTGCTTGAAAATACGTATTTTGCTTTCTCCTTGGCATATTTGTCTATTTGTCATCTCTTATCACATGTGCTTTACGAGTGTAATATAAGTTCTTGCGCGTCGTCTTGAGACTAAGGTGTAAAATCATCACGAAGTGTCGGCAGTTTATTCGCCAACTCTGCCGCCTCGAATCTCAGTAAGCTATTGGGGGTTGTAAGAGAGAGTGTTCATTTAGCGATTTTTCTTCCATTTTGGAACGAAATTTCGAAATAATAGTTTTCAAACGAGCCTATTTAAGCTGTCCTTTCTGCACGCACTTGAAGACGCGTCTAATTCGAGTAGATGTGAATAAACAAATAATGTACGTGCATTGTAGCGGGATCGCTTTGTTCGCAGCGACCACAGGGGAAGTAGTGGCAGTTTGCTATACTAACTAGAGGCGTTTGAGGGGGTTATCCTTGGAAACCACGTAGCGTTAATGAAGGTGCCTTATCTATCTAAAGACAAGAAAGCCACGTCAGCGCGAGAAATACGAAACCTCTTCTTTTGTGATGAGCTTTCTCTTCTTTTTAGAACGGCTACTCTCTTCTACATATAGCAGGGAAACTGACGGTAAATTTGAACTCACTCTCCATGCACATGAACTGACAATAGCCAGATCACGTTCGTGTCCATGAAAGCCAGGACAGGATTCTTCGCTGAGGGCGCGAGTTGCTTGGGTAAATTTTCAGTAAGTGTCCCTCTGTTCACCTACGTCCCTTGGGGAGTTACTTTTTATTGCGATGTCTATTTTCGTTTTGTGGGCTATTATCTCCCACAGCTTTTATTTAGCCTGTTCAGGATTCGTTTGAATTGTGTTACGAGTTAGTTTTCATTTTAGCTGAATAGTCTCATGTTGCTGATCCGGTGTCAGTTCGTCGAACTATGTTTGGGGAAAGAATCCTATTCATACGAATTAATGGTGATGAAAGCGAAGACAAGCGTAATAGAGAGTGAGTGTACAATATCACAAGTTTTGAATCACTGTGATGGTAAGGATTTGACTGAAAACTGCTACAAAGTTTTCATTTTAAGTTCAAGAGCAGTTGATTTCTCGTAACTGGCTCGATATTTCAATAGAATACTCATGTGTTTCCCCTGAGTTAAATAATATATTATGCCCAATGATGATCCTTTCTTACTTATTGCATCTCCGATGTTTCTTGTATCTCTTCTGTATATATCCTGTACAAATGATCGGACGCCATAAATGACGAAAACATTGTAGTATAGTCCATTATAGTCATCAATTATTCCTAGAGCCATACAGCTTAGTCTAGCTATTAGCTGCCTACTCGGATTTTTATCAACCGAACAGTTATTAATTTACGAATCTTGGTATTTATTCACAAGGGTCTAACTGGGGGCTCCCTCAGATGCAGCACTCCCATTGGTTCACGATGACTGAGGGGTTTGGAAAGTTTTTCGTTCCTAAAAAACAGCCTCTCTGATAAAAGTCAAGTTCGATATCCTCACATAATGTTTTGGTGGCGTGATGTCACCTGAAAAACTCTCACGGAGTATTAAACTTTCGCTCAGAAGTTTGTGATATTATCTTCTTTAATTACATTTTATTCGTCTGTAAGTACCCCGCACTGAAGATCAACTCGAATGAAGCAGAATTTTTTTCAGCACCTGTGTGAGAGTATTTAATATTTTACGATGAACATTATTGTGATACAAACATTTGTTTAAACGAAGAATTGAAATTTAGAGCAAAAATTTTAGAATTTAAGGAATCCTGAAAGAATAATCCTCCGTATACACTAAAAAAAAATTCCATGCCTCTGAGTAAAACTCCGCTTATTCAGTGTTTTTAAGTAAATATCCAAATTCATTTGTTGAGAATTAAAAACATAATTAGTGGCATTTTAAATACTGTTGACCCTTCTCCCCCAAATATAACTGTACAATACCAGTCTCGTTTTTTTCGAATCCTGTGATAGTCGTCTACAGCTCCGTCAGAGTAAATTTAAATCATTCAAACAATTAGTGGCCAAAAGCAATAAAGCAGTTGAAAATAACAAATATAAAATTAAAAAATTACAGAAAGCTATTTGAATTGACTCGTAGGCCCAGAAAAGTTCTATGAGCATCCTATACTCGGTTTTCTAAAACAAACATATATGTATGTAACTTAAAGCACTTGTACACAAGACTGATGAAGCATTAAATTTATTGAAAAACAGTTCGTATGAATTAATTTTATCTCAAAATTTTCTTACATCTCGGATTAGGACCTTTCTTGTCCTATGAACAAGGCAAGAAGGTCAAAAAAAGTTTTTTTTCAGCATCTTATTTGTACGATTAGCTCACTAATTATTGGTTTCGTGTTCATTTCTGAAGTTTTGAGCTACAGTTCTCATAGAAGCGAAATTTTTTGAGAAATATAACAGTGCAATAAATTTCAACTTTTAGTGTCATTTGACATATTTTCACGTAGTTAGGGGCTTTCAGCATTTGTTCAACGTGTGATGCTTTTACAAATAAATTGGAATTCTTGCAGTTATACTGTTGTAGATATTCATTTCCACTGTCCTTTGTTGAAAAACTTTCATGCAAAAGAACGGAATACAACCGAGAGGGAAAATCTGCTAATTTTAATGTTCCGAAGAAAATAGCGTATCTTTCATTACCATACATGTCTAGCTCTCAAAATAACTGTGTATCCAGGGAATTGAAACGTCACGTGAATAAATACTACCAACAAATTAACCTCAGGTTAACTTTTCGAAATTATTTCACTGTCGGAAGTTTTTTCCGGCTTCCTGACAGAATGTCTGTGCTCTTCCGAAATTGCGTCGTCTATGAATGTACGTGTAGACAGTGTAGTGCTACATGTTGTGGGGAGACTACTCGCCCCTCCGCGACGCGCGTAGCAGAACACAGGGGAATTTCTGTACGTACCGGCAGGGCACCTGCAAGCCCTTCAAAAAGTAGTATTAGAGATTATTCCCAAGAAGCTGATTACCCCATTCATGATGATAGTTTTAAAATTATAGGTTCTAACAGTGGGCAGGACATCAGATTGCTGGAGTGTTTTTATTCATCAACGTAGGCCAATTTTAAATTATTCAGACTCATCTGTACCTCTTCATATTTAAGGTTAGGACTATAGGTTTTGTAACAATTTAAAATTTCGTGTGTTGTTCATCTTATGTTTAACTACTTTATTCGTTTAACAATTTCTCACTCGTAATATGCACGATAAGTTTTGCAATCTTTCCAGATACTGAAGATGAACGAAGAATTGCTAGAAAGCTTTATACTTTTAATACACATCTAATTCTCTTGGGATGTTTTTACCCACTTTTATTTCATTATTCAGCTGTCGTTTACTCTTCCCTAAACGTAAACCAATTAGCGTCATCATTAGGGAAGGATATGGAGAAGAAGGTTTCAGTTTCGGTAATTATATTGTCAGTGATACCTAGTAACATGATTTGTTTCATCTATGTTAAAACTTTACTTCAAATGTATAAAACGCTTCTGTGGTGGGGTCAATTTGGTTTTCAGATTCCTCGTATAGTTTTCAAATTTGTGCTGAAATCTTCATCATCTAGGGTGAAAAACAGGAAAATTCATTTAACTTCAATATGAAGCACCTTTAGTAAAAACTTTACTTCCTCGAAACTATTTTTTCCTAAATTCTGTCAGGCGTTGTCTTAAGAAAATAAATTCACATTCTCGACTATCAGGCTATCTTAATTAAAAATGTAAAGTTTCTAAAAGCCTTTAATTTTGAATATGGGAAAGTTACTGACATTCCGCTTAATTTTGAGATGCAGGGTTTGGCTGGAGCTGCAGAAACCTTTCTCTGCGGTCATTCGTAACGAGCCCTAAATCAGCGCTACTCAAAGCTGTGGTTTACAGACCGGTGCCGGCAAGCAAGTCATCACCCATCGGTACCGGTTTTATGTTTTCATATTGTATTATTTATTTACCGAACACGTTTAGCATAAAAAAGGACCAACTTTAGTTATATACGTTATATGTATATCGATGGCGATATAAATTAATATTCCTACGAAAAATTCCCGGTACATGATGCGTTGAAAAAAAATCCCGGTCCGCAGTATCAGATATTTTGAGAAACACTTCTAAAGGACAGGTCGACCATTACGGCTGGATTGTGCTTTAAGCTACAGGATTATCCTTCATCAAGACTAGACTCGTTCAAGTAAAGCGTGAGAGACTCCTCGCATTCCCCAGATCCAGTTTTTTGTCTCGGAAATTCTGACCCTCCATGTCATGCTCCCCGGTACAGTAATTGCTTGTTGTGTCATTTTGTTTGTTATTTGCAAGCTATGACCAATCGCCTTATCAAGAAAATCCTTTTGAATTTGAAGGACCTAGTTGAACCTGCTTTTAAACTTCTTTTTGGTTTAAAAAAATCATATAAAAGTGGTAAAAAACTAATGAGCAGGTGGTCACGGATTTTTAAGAAGGTGGATGTTGATGAAATATGAAAAATTAAAATTATATTTATAGAATATTGTGGTAAAAGTTTTGATACGCTTGGTAATGTCAGCAAAACTAAGAACGAGATACATCGAAACATGTACCCACCAACTTCTCTTGATCGAGTTTGAAAAATTGTGTGAGTGTACCCAAAATTACGCTTTTTAAATTGGCCTTAAAAAGAAAACTGTAAAAAAGTTGACCTTTTTAGATCAACTGCACTGGTTAAATTCCACGGTCATTGTATTACGCAGAGGAACTTTATGGAACGAAAGTTGGAGAACTGATCAATTCTTTTTATCAGTACATCATATGAACATAGCTGAAAAATTTCGGTGTATTCTTACTCTTCCAATCCTCTATGCTTTTTTTACCAAATTAATTCAACGTAGACAGGTGAATTTGAGTGCTACTGTATTTGATTTAGCAAGAAATATCAATAGGTTTTGATTTAATTTGACCCTATAGGTAGTTTTCCCTACCATGAATAACAATTAAAATTGTATTTTTTTGCCCTTCACGAAGTAAACAAATAACATAAATCAGTTATTACCCATAAAACAGGCTGGAACATACAGTGAACCAATATTCCACTTAAGAATAAATGTAGATTCAACTGAATACCGTGAAAACTTAAAAAATGCTAATTGAAATTTACTGAGCCAGGGAATCTTAGGCCATTGTTACTTCTCAAGCCTTCTTATTTTTCGAAATTGCGTTATGCAGATGTGATATTTCCGAGGTTGTTTGTGGCGGTCATTTTTAGAAATGTGATTAAACCTCATTAAATGTGATTAAACCTAGTCTCTAAACCTCATTAAATTTGAGAATTACAGTTGAAAGGCGGCCCGTTGCCGCCTGAATTCTCTCATGATGGGCTACGAAATAGAAAAAACTAACATGTTACAAAGCATGCAGAAAGAAACATCGATAATTTAAATTAGAGTTGTACGTTCCACTTCGCGCTCAGCGTTAGGTTAATGAACTAAAAATCACAACTGGATTCACAACGTGACACGCCTATTTTTAAAGTTGTAATCTTAATGATTGAGAAACCAATGTGACCCATACATGTATGTGACTGATTTGATTTCGGAATCAACGATTTTTATTTATTTATCTTTTCACTTTGTAAAATTTGGAATATGTTCGAATTTTGTTATCAGTTTTGCAGTTTGTCGTATGTACAAAAGAATCTTGGTTACAATAGGCCATATTTGCTCTGTACTTACTATATTAAGAAGTATGCACAAACACCACACGATGTTTTGGGCTCACGCTTCACCTTTCGTGCTTAGGAACGAATTTAGAATCACAATCCGAAGTTTCAATGCGACTTCCTCGCGTAATTTTTAGAATTTAATCTTATAAATTCCTATTAGGAGTTCCATCGAGACTTTAATGTTTTAATTTTAAGGCTATAATTTTACTAATTGAAAACCCATATTTTATATACTTTGTATAAGACTGATTTCGGAACAAACTTTTTTCTCTTTTCTTTCTTTTCTTGTATGACGAAACTTATAGTGATTAATATCCTCTAGTTCTTGCAAAACCTATACTGTATCAACAGTATGATGGGATTCTTAGTTGGATTGTAAAAACTCGTGCATTATACGAAGATAGAAAAAAATCATTTAATCAGAAATTAACACACGTTTCACTTGATATGGAGAGTATGACATGAAAAAAAAACTAATTCCTTTTATTTTGAGATTCGATAAAAGATAAAAACAGGCAGGCTTGTAAGAGAATCTCGTTTAACGCTTTCATTAAACGATAAATAACAAAGTTCAAATGACGCGTGTTCCACTTAATTTAAACCAGAATTATGACAGCTTCTTTGCTGCGTCATAGAGTTATATTATTCAGCCATTGGAAATTTATGATAATGCAATTGCCAGGTGAAACAAATACTATTGAGTAATATGGCTTAGTTTATTTCCTTGGAGTTAATTGTGTGATATTATCCGCATTAAAACAATAAGATTTCATCATAATACTATCAAGATTTCTTATTTTAATCTACCGACCTCGGTATGAAATTTAAACCTAATCTGTTGTGAAATCGTATTTCGAGCGTAAAGCTGTCATAGGAGGCAGAAAAATAATTTTTTTTCAGGACATTCTAGACACGAGTAATCACAAAAAACTATATACTTTCCAATATTCTACGTGATGGAATCATAGTCAGTAAATTTTGATCGAGAAAGCTCAAAAGGGCTGCTTAGTTTATGGCTAATAAGACGTAGTTTTCTCTACTGTAAATATGCAGACAGCTTCACTTTCTCTGGCATACCTCACCTGCCGCTAAAGGGAAAGCTTTCATCGGAATACAAATCACGTGCCATAAGACCGGAGCAGTATGGAAGGCCTACCTTACCTTAACTTAAAACTGAACCGGTTATAGCTCAAAAAGTTTCTCTCATTTGATACTCCTGCGCCGGCTTGAAGAAGGTGTACGTCCTTGGAGCTTCTGCTTTACCGCTGAGACGTCTCCACACAATTAACGTAGAAAGCTAATCGAGCCCGCAGAGACATAGCTATAGGCCTCACAAGCTGCAGTTATGTACGAGTTCCTTACTTCACATCAGACATGCTTTACAGTCGCTATGTGATCTGCCTACCAAATGAGCTCTTCGTGAATAAACAGCCTATTGGGATTTTCAGCTGCTCCATTATGCACAGGATTTCATGATTCCATATGTTTCGGAATCTTTTTCGCTCGTAATTTTTAGATTGTAGTCATGCAAATCTCAATTAGGAGTTCCATATAGACTTTCATGTTTTAATTTTAATGCTTTAATTTTACCAATTGAAAAACCGAATGCTCCATACTTTGTATGTGACTGATTTTGGTATAAACGATTCTTCTTTCTTTCCTTCTTCCTTTTGTGCGAACAAACATTATCTCTACTGCTGCTTTTACAGCAGCACTGCGATGAGTGGTCGCCCTTGAATGATTGGTGACGTTCATCAAACAACTCGAACAATTTATTATTACAAGCGTTACATCGTTTCAAAATTACAGAAATAGATTTCTTATGACCATTGCAACACACAGTTTCAATTTGAAATACATATAGGTCTAAATATTTTCCAAAATTTCTAGGGTATCATTTAACAGCCGTATTGCAAAGCACACGTCGTATGTATATTTATGTATCCTAAGGTACTTATCATACTCGAGACTGATCCATAAATAAACTTCTTGAAAGGATGGAATATGATTTTAATTAAGACTTTCATAATATTTAGCCAATGGATAGCTGTAGATTTATAATACACTTGAAATGAATTTAACCATGTACAAAGTGAGTGGTGAGTACTCGAATCTTTTATGAAGGTATGAGGTCACAGTTTAATAACAATTTCCGTCATCACTATCGCATCGATGAGAAATACGAATCAAAGTTCGCTTCGAGAGTGCTTTTCTCCTGATTGGCCCTAGGCAACAAGTTTGAAGCTTTCACACCCTTGTAATGAATACTAAATTGATGTCGGACGTCGGAGTGGACAGAAAAAATGAATACACTTCAGTGTCGAGTTGACTGTTCGAGATGGTTTTTTTCGAGGAGATACTACGTGTTTCCTGTCTCTCAAGTTGTTTAATCAAAGTTCTATACATAGATAAAGATCTAAATGCTTAGGTATTTTTGGATATTTTTACGAGTCATCTTTATCAGCAATATGTATTCGAAGCTTCTCTCCGCTATGACGCTAGCTGTGTCGAGTAAAAGAAAGTAGGTTGTTTCATTTTGATAGATTTCAGTTCACACTATGGTTCTGTGCCATGTTGGTGATGTAGATGAATTAATGCCCTGTCCTCCAATTATAAACGGTTCTGCAAATATTTTTAACTGAGTCCAAATAGATTTCGATAGCTTAGCACCAATATTTAATAAATGCTTAATAACGTTAGATTTTTATCGATTATATTAATATTATCTCTAGATATTTGGATGTAAGTTCCTTCAATCTAACTACACTGATCTTGAGGCACGGATGATAAGCATTTTGTTCTTAGGAGAATATTGTATTTGTCTTGCAGTATATTTATATATTTGGATTAATCGAAAGTGTTGAATATTTTATTTACTTTTAGTCACATGGAAATTTTTTGCGACTCTCCATTGTCATATTTGTAGTTGCAGCATGGTTTTGATAAGTGAAAGCTGCGAAGAGAACACTATCATCTTTAAAAGCACGAATTTGAAGAATGACGTAGATTTAACAAAATCGTTAACGGATATCAATGAGAAGTGCGGTCCCAAAATAGATGCTAGAGAAACTTCATTACTAATGTCAAGGAGTTCTTCATGGGTGTCATAAACTGCAACGTACTGATTACGGTTCGTCAGACATGATTGAAGCCATTTAAGAAGGAACCTTTCACTGCATAGCGACTGAGCTTCGAGGGTGATATGCTGTTATCGACTCGGTAAAATGCTTCACAAATATCAAAGGATGCGAATAATACAAGCTTTCAATTGTCGATATTTGAGCGAAAAAATATTGAAGGCAGTTAAGAATTGCCCTAGAAGTTGAGTTTTTGAAACGGAAGCCATGTTGTTTCTCATGGCACAGGAAACGAAAGCTACGCTGTTTGTCCTGGGGAAATATATTTTGTTCAATCTAATCGTATGTTTGTAGGTAATTCTTCTGAGATAATTTTTTCAAATATTTTACCAAAAATTAGTAGAACAGAAACAGGTGTATAACTTTTGACACCAGTCATATCTTCACTCTTAAAGACGGAAGTCACTTGGGGTGTCTTTTAGAAATTTTAGAAAATTTCAGAGAAAGAGAACAGTTAATTTTATTCACAGCCTTAACTATTAACTTGATAGTTAAGGGTCGGAGATCTTAAATAAGCTATGCATGATATTTTACAATTTTGCAGGGTACGATATCAGTTTACTTGATTCATTTTCAAAGCTTCTTTAGCGGTCACCTGTATCTACAATATTAGTGAGCATGAAGAAAAGCGAGTTAAGAACATGAATGTGCTCCACGTACCGAACTGAATCAGTAGTGTAGTAAAACATTCAGCAATGCATTTATTCAAGTTGTCCAAAAAAGATACGGAGAAGTTTGATACAATTTTTTACTTGGTATCGTCCTGAATATTAAATTCAAATTTTCCTCTGAAATGTGCTGTTTTTGTCGCTGAATTCAGCTTAGCAGACGGCAAGTTTTCGTGATGTCGTTTTTCGATCTGGAAATTTTGCGCTTAAAACGATTTCCCTGCGATATTTGATTCGATTGTTTACATAATTTATCAACTTATTTAACATAGCTGATGGTATATTTTCCTTTTATGAAGTAAAACATGGTATACCTGTCTTTTAATATTGGCGATAATGTCTTGAGTTAATAAAGGCTTTTATCTGTGCCTGGGCGTCATTGTGCGAATGGTGATGGAACATCATTAATTATATTGAGAGCTTATGATGTCAATTAGATTTAAAAAAAAACACTGACAATGTCTGTGGCATCTATTATTTTACAAAAATGATTAGTGAAAGAATCGATTTTGTTATCGAGTATTCATTTTGAATTTAATTTATACTACAGTTTGTATAAATTTCAGCCTATGCCATTGTACATCCGTTGAATGCGCTTTTTTATATGGCATCATCAAAAAAATAGTCAGATAAATGGGAAGTTAACATTCTTGAGGAGAAAATAGTAGAGTTTGTTGGAAAATATCGTCAAGCTCGACGACAGATTCTGTCGAGACACGTGTAGGCTTAATGAATAATGGACCATCAATGAGTCCAGTGCCTTTAAAAAATTAAAGTTTTTTAGTGGTTTTCATGATTAAAATGATCGTAGATAAAATCACCGCAGCGACACGATTTCATTACATAGAGACTTATTGAACAGAGATATAATATTCCTCAGTTCCTCCCTCGTTGTTGGGCGATGGTGTGTGAGTAACACGAGCGTTTAGAATAAGGATATGTAAAATTGCTTTTTCTTTATTGATGCTTGCCACACAGCGCGTGAGTTTCACTTCTGTTTTTTCATTCATATTGTGTGTTTACTGACGCGAGCTTCGACATACTTCGGCAGAATACGTCTGGCGTGTACGACCGATCTACACTTTAAGTGACCGTACTTTAAGCGAGCTTTCTAGACCACGGACATAGAACTAATTTACAGTGATGGCCAGTATGCAAAACACTGAAGCTAAATGGGTTTACAACAGATGAACATGACGCGTGTCTGAGTTTCTCCATTCAAAAAATGTCTAAAGGACTCGAGATCGCTTTCTGTACAATAAACCAGAGCCGTTCCAAAATTCTAATTCCCTCCGCTTCATGCCTGCCGGCTAAATCTAGTCCTCCCCTTCATCCAGTAGCAGGTGACATCAGTGTCTCGCTAGAACTTAATTGCTCTGAAAAATTTTTAATCTTCGTATCACATAATGTAAGAAGGATATTAAAAACACATGTGTTTTGAATAATTTTCTGAATGAAAATTTTGTAGCTCTGCAATATATGTGTTTCGAATAATTATAAAAAACTGTGATCAAATGATGATGGCATTTTTTCCTTAAATTAAAGAGGCAACCGGTCATAGGCAGCCAATTATACGCATATTAATTTAAAAATGTAATTCAAAGTAAAGTTAAGCATCTTCCTGTCAGGCTTCAAGTTAATTTGGTCGGCCACGTTCACATTAATACTGCTTTCCATAATATGCTGTGGTATGAATTAATTTTGCTGTGTTAAGATAAAAATAAAAATCAAGCCAGAAATTATATTCCCTCTCAAGTGAAAGTTGCTTACAACTCTTCTGTTAAAATTGTTATGTTTACCTATTCAGAACTAACCGTTCGTCCTAAACTTAACCTGTGCCATCAAATGTTACGCGAACCCTTGATTCTTTATTTGCAGTCAATATTCTACTGCTAAAAGACAGGGGCTCTTCATCACGTCCTCGACGGCTTGGCTAATTTGCATCACGGAAAAGCACTTCATCGTTTCACGCGCTTCCGTTGCTTTACCTGTCTGGCTGTTAAACCTAATCCCAACTCAGAACTTTAAGGCAAAGATTCTAAATGCACACTTACCGTACATTTAGATTTGAGTAAAGAATCTTAGAGTCTTTAGGTGAAGATTCTACTTACTGGTAATTAGAACCGTTCTAACATTTACATTTGAAACAGTCATGGGTATTAGAAAAGTTTCGAACCCAAGAATGAAATCGTTAGTTCCGTTTGGAGAGGCTTCTGCAGATGTAATATGTTTGGAAACGTGACTGTAAAATTTGAATCTATTTTGGTAAACGTAGGTACTATTTTTAATTAATTGAAACTCTGCTTTGGATGTAGTAGTGCAGTACAGTTTTTAGAGCTAAGTATGGATATGTTTTTGTTATACTTGCACTCATTTTACAAGGTACACCTCGAAATTTTACGGAGCTTTGTGGAGTGATATAAACTACATCTTCCCAGCATACTTGATATTGCTCTTTCTTCTTTTATGCTCTAGATTTAGATTAATATTGTCTCCAAGAAACTTGTCCCGTTTCATCATTTTGTAATGTGTGCCATCGTCGTTGAAATGATCTCAGATTCAAGTCGCGAGTGTGAAGTTCACTACATATTTCAAAATAATATTCCATGCGTTTCATTTCACGGCTGAAATCAGAGAAAATTCGAACGAAAATTGTACACGTCCTTAGCTTATGTAATAACGTCCTACATCCCTAGGACACTTGGTGTTTATATACTTTGAGCTAATTTTTCCCCACTTGGCGAACTACTTGAATTACAACAACGAAGCTCATTATCTTCAGCCTATATGGCAGTGACGCAAATCCCCCTATGCTAAATAACTTTTCATTTCATAGCGAACACGAGACGGAAAGAGAGAGTGTTGAAGAAGAGCTCATCATTAGGATGCAGAGCATGAGACTCAAATTGCGTACAGTAAGTTATTAGGGTCAAGCTAAACGGTCCTTGAAGCAGGCACCTGTAGAGCACGAGGAAGATCCTCTTTCATTACACCTGTGTCCACACTCGAGCACACAGCCTCCCTGGGACTTGAGTAGTGGCCGCAGGGACACAAGCCTAGCGGTGTGTGGTACAGCTAACGCACATTTGCCCGTTTCTTCTCTCTCGAAATGACTTCGTACGATGAGTAGTTTGCTCTACCATGCGGCAGGTTAAAATTGTATAAGAATTTTTTTCCGTAAATGTTTTTTAGCAGGCGAAAGTTTCCGTTCATTTCGTTCCACGTAAAAACGCAAGCTTCAGTTATGTGTTCGTGCGGAAGTGTTAGCGGTTTTTGAATTTTTTTATTTT
Organism: Orchestia grillus; assembly: GCA_014899125.1. Taxonomy (NCBI): domain Eukaryota; kingdom Metazoa; phylum Arthropoda; class Malacostraca; order Amphipoda; family Talitridae; genus Orchestia; species Orchestia grillus. The sequence goes on from VOMN01120947.1 coordinate 16,770, forward strand.
GTTGTGAAGAATATTTCTTGAGTTTAGTAGATACGGTAACAGCCATCACCACGTTCAAAGTCCTTTTGATCCGCACAGTTCTAATATTCTTAATCGAAAAAATATCAATAAGATTTTATGCAAAACTTGAGGAATTTTTTGTTCGATTTACCTACGATGATGTTTTAATTGTTACCGGATCAACCCTAACGTAGTGCTGTAGAGAGCTGCAAGAGTGTTATTAATGAGTACTCCTGAATTTTTATGCATTTGGCAACTAAACCACTTTTTGAATTGTATGAAACAAGCATGATCCACCTTGAAATTTTACAGAGCTTTATCGAGTGATATAAACTACATCTTCCCAGCCGATTTTATATTGCTTTATCTTCTTTTATGCTTTAGATTTAGTTTGTCTGGATTGAATGAATGTATTTCATTGCTCCTCAGATCGATCAATACGAGCTTACAATCGAGCCTTACTCAGTGTACAAATTTTGGGAGTCTAAAATCTAATCCAGAGATACCGTACAATATAATAACCCAGAGACGCGATAGAATCTAGTCCAGAGATGTCGTAGAATCTATTATAGTCCAGAAACGTCGTAGAATCTAATCCAGAAACGTCGTAGAANGAAACGTCGTAGAATCAAGTCCAGAAACGTCGTAGAATCTAGTCCAGAAACGTCGCAGAATCTAGTTCACAAACGTCGTAGAATCTAGTCCACAAACATCATAGAATCTAGTCCACAAACATCATAGAATCTAATTTAGAAACGTCGTAGAATCTAGTTTAGAAACGTCATTCAAGAACTGTCGTAGAATCTTATGCAGAGATGATTGAGTAGAAGATTGCACAGTCGTAAGTAATTCCACAAATAACCGATTGGAAGAATCTTCAACTGCACTCACGTGTTTGTGTCGATATTTTCAGTTAAAGTTAGGGCTCTGGAGTGAATACAATTACCCCAGTGCACCTGTTGCGACAAAAAAAAAACAAAGTTCGAGAATGCGTGTCCCAGCAACGTATTCGCTAAGCTCTGAGAAGAACCAATACGTCTAGCTTCAGCTTCAGATCATGCGGAGTCATGTGCAGAATAGCAGAGTCATTATCATTTATCATTTCTCTGGATCATTCTATTTCTCTGGAGATTATCTCTTTCTAATTGACGAAAGTGCTGATAGATTACAAAGAGTAAATAGTTGTTCACCTAATCCTAGTTTTCAGCCGTTCAAGTTCAGCAGATAAACAAGCAAGGTTTTGCCACCTGTTCTTCCAGGTTTGTTGTTTCAAATTTCCAGATTTTTTTCCTTTAATTTAATCGTTGTGGGCTAAATTGTCTTTCGAAAAAATGCGAAACTACGTAGCATCTGCGTTTATCGAAATCTGAAAATTCTCCCGGCTCGTACCTTTATCTATGTAAATGATAGAACAGTAATCACTGTCCCGGTCAATTTCGTTTCACGTTTAAACACCACAAATGAATAGCGTTGAATTTTGTTTTACACCTAAAGGCTAGATAAATGTGCGAATATTCGTTAAACTGAACTATTTTTCTTCAATAATCTCCAACGTTCCTCATCCCAATGTGAGATGGCACACGAGTCCCTGAACCTTATCTTATGAAACTTGTAAACAACTCAGAAGTGCCGTTGTGTGGGGCAGGGACACCACAGGTGTGTGCAGCCGAGTTGTCGAACTGAGCGTGCATGAAGGGTTATTAGTATGAACTGAGCGACTCTAAGTCGTAAGCCAGGTTGAAATGTGGGGATAATTATCACTTATATTCAACAAAGATTCATCAGATTTCCGCACAATTGATTTACTTCACGCCAACAACGATGGATAGCTTTTGTCATAGTGCCAGAAATCGAGGTGTGCCATAGCATGCAACATTATCTAAGAATATTGAACTGAAACAGCATAACATGTTTATTTGTTTGATAATTGAAAGATTATTGTGTAAAGTTCAGTAATTTACGTATCAGTTAATCTAGATAAAAAAAATATATAAGAATAGTAATCATTCCTAAACAAGTAGTTTATAGTTAATCTACATAAAAATGCATAATAATACTATTGATTCTTATACAACCATTTGCTAGTGACTCATAAGATACTTAAAATATTAAATCTGTTCAAAATGTTATTTATCTGAATAGAAACACCGCGAAAACATACACAAGTTTCACTGTGAACCGCCTTACGCCAGATCTTGTTTGAACTATGAGATGTTTTGTTCTGTCCTAATAAGTCGAATTTACAGCCCCACAGATATGTTATCGACAACAAAGAGCTTGGGCTCACTTCTATGAAGAGAAACTCATGTCTTTCTATTTTCTGTCATGTAGGTTTCGTATTCAAAATTTTACCTGCTGCTCGTCTTACCCACAAATTGCAGAAATATGCGTGTACCCTGATCCGCATTTAGATTTAAAGTACAGGTTGCATTCATACATTAATTATATAGAATATGTAAATTATGACAAGAACATCTACGAAAGTCTCTCCGCAAAGCCCTAGATCGGTTCCAGCAAACAACCACTCTTTCTTCCTACATGCTTCATATACATCCCCTTTTTGTTTCTTATAGCACTTGAATATTTTCTGTGTTATTTGATGTTCCCTCTTTTTAATATTGCTGTATGTGGTGGACGCCTATAGAGCGGTTGCTTACAGGAACCAATCTAGCGCTCAAAGCAAGTGGTCGACTGTCCTACATTTTCAACTAATATTTTTTTCTATACAACATAGAGCTCTTTAATTGCGTATGTTCGAGTTAGTAATGTACGTAATGATCACAAATTATTTTTCAGTTGAAGGCCTCGACAGTGCATTAATCTTTAATATGAAATTTGTAATTTACAGAAGCCTAAATTTTAAAACCTGAAGCGGCGCAAATATGCAGACCCCGATGCTGTGGGTGCTCTTTGCATTACTGGCATTTGCCTTTTCTCCAAACGTGGCTGGAAAGTCGCACAGTGCGCCCCACGTATTCGCTAGACGTGCGGATTTTCAAGCCCGTAGCCATGATTTCTCAAACGAAAGGCCACAATTATGGAACGGGAACCACAGAACCAACGTAGAAGGTGCATACAGAGCTACAAACGTTACACTCGGGAATGGAAAATACACATTAGTCGTTGACCCAGAGGTCGATGTCCCGTCAGAATTGCATCCAGCTACATTGGCAGAGAGGCATAAATCCGAACCTTTCAAAAGCGAAGCGTCAGCGTCTGGGAATGACATCAGCGAAGAGTTGGATGACTCTCAAGAGGAAGATGGAGTCCGCGGCTCCCCACGCGGACTACTCGCCTACTTTCTCCAAAGCTTCATCCGCAATACGATTAAAAGTAAGATCTATTTTGCATTTTCTCTGCATTGAAACCTAGTTTCTTCACGTCATGATACGGAGCATATGCCGTCTCAAGACTTTCAATAGTAGGTAAGTCACAAACATCAATTATTGCCCTGCATTGGTATTAATGATCGAGTTGTCGTCTCATGTTTCAGCTAAAAGAAAACACATAGAAGTATTTATTTTGGGTATATAGACCCACTTTTTAAGGATTAAGGTTTTGTGAAATGAATTTCAATTCCTTCTTACCGGTAGAATATCTTTAGCATACAGAAGTGACCTCTACTGCCGACACAGGCACACACAGACCAACATTAATATTAAAACATCTCATTTCTAAGAGTCTGTGAGTAAAGGCCGCCGGTGTTTTTCTTGAACGACAAAGTCCATGGATTACTCGAAAACCTGTAACCATTTATGTGAGCTATAGGTGCCAGTATGGGCTGCTGACGATTTCAATATAATATTTGATCGTACTTACAGGAGGGAATGTGACTGAATTGCGTTCGTACGTGTAAAAATAAATTACAGTTGAACCCCTGTAGAATGTGCCCTGAAAATGATAAAACGATGAGAACGTGAAACACTAAATACTGATTGTGGTTTTCTAGTATAATCCACTTCAATAATGCTGCTGTATCCTTTTAAACTCTGTGGTTATTTTCTGCATTTTGTATTCATAAATTCTGTCTTGTTCCTTCAGTTGATAGAGTCCCATCTTCATGTCCGTATACGTAGTTAATGCGATCAGACCTTCCCTCCTCAACTGTAACGCATTGGATTCTATCGTTACATGCCATCTTCACGAATTTGTTAACCCACAAAACAGGCTCTCAAAATTCTACAGGAGAACCGAATTTATTTCGTCGTAAGCTTCAGCAAAGAAATTGTCTGATTAGTTTTTGAGTTCACAAGTAGATTGTGATTTTTTGGTATTTCAATGCCATGATTACCAGAATTTTCATGTTATACTTCACGAAAGACAGAAATTGTGTCACAGTCAATTCGGGAAATTCCTTCTGGTATATTTCTTTAGAGAAATTAATCATTTTCAAAGTTAATCTTATTCCTGGAATTTAACGAAATTGAATTATTCTTGCACTATATCAAGCTTATACGATACTCGTTTCTCTTTTTAATCGTTGAAACCGCACAAAAATAACTCCCGATGATTTTCTGTGGCTCTTCAAACTTAAAGAATAGTTAGGCACATTATTCTCTTTTTAAATGAAAGGATGATCATTTCAATACCATTTGTCAAAGCAACTGCAGTAGCTTTTTTTGCTACTGTTGCCATTTCTTCTTTGAACCGATGCAGAACAAGAAAAAAATTCAATTTATAGTACCAGCATTCCCTTGATATTTGCTATGACATTTTGAGTAAGGGAAAATAAAAAGGTCCTAGAAATGATTATGAAAAACTTTAGTGGAGCTGTTACCCGTTTTCTTCGTCGCCGAAAAATGGAGTACGCTATCAAGAGCGCAAGACGGGTGAGTTTGGGAGACACACGAGTTTCGTTCACAAACTTGAAAAGTTTCCAAGCTAAGAAATAACTGTAATTATGTCCCCTAGCTATTCTGGACATTTTTTCATATTCTTGTTTGAGAGACGAAAAAGTTCTAAAGTGCGCCATAATTGAAGACGATTCACAAATAAGCTGGTTGTATAATTAAATAACCTTTATTAATTCCAACACGTTTTACCGTTGGGTTTTCAATGCCTTACAACTAAATGACTTTTATTTATTAGACTTCGGCAAAAGTGTAAAATCGCCTTATATTTATTTTTAGTCGATTCGTAAGCAACCGATGCTAAAAATAGTGGTTACAGTGCACATTACATAGTTTTAGCATAAATTTATGCTCGCCTATCACCAAATTCAGAATAATTGCTTTTGTCTCGTTTTAACGATTATCTTTCGTTTCCTTTCCAGCGACAACCATAGCTGCACCAACCACAGCAAAGCCAACTGAGGATACTTACTCATATGCGAGTAAGTAACTTCCTTACACAATGATCAAGCTCATCAGAAATAATTACAACCATTTTCTTGTATTAAAATCAAAGTGAACTAACGACCTCTTTTATATTCACATGTAAATCAGACTTTCATTGCACGAGTTTCAGAAAAAAGTTATCGGTACATGGCTGAATTAACATACCGTTGAGTTGTACTAGTGTATTGTTTTGAAAAATGATCAAAACTAGTTTTTTCGTATGAATTACCCGGCAATTCCCAGCCGTTGGAAGCAAGTATGCTAACCATGACATCTGTGAACTGCCCTGATGAGAGCTCACCTGATAACTTTCCAACATCAAATCTTGTCTTCAACTAAAAAAAACGTTTTTTATTTCGAGAGTTATCATTGAAAGAAATACAACTGATCACAAAACAATAAAACTAGCGGAATATTAACGAAGCGATAGCATTCCTTTTTAAGGGTTTCGATGTTTTCTTCCCGTCTACGTACACGTAACTGCACTAGAATCTGAAAGAGAAGATATTGACACTAGAGTTGCAGATATTAAGTCTATGTGAAAGGCTGGGGTTAAAAACAGTTGCGATATTTCATTCAAGGACTCATCCTACTGACGTGCATGATGGTAAATGTTTTATAGGAATTATTTTGGAAATTTTTCGGAAATGCAGTACAAATCGTACCTGGGAAATTGAGGTATTTTAAATTTGGGTTGTGCACGCATGTAGTTTCCCTCAATTCAAAAATAATTCTAGCTTTATTTTTATTGGATCTTGTAATGCTTTTTCGAACATGACATAGGATCATATTAAGATATCCTTTACTTTTTCCTATGTTCGGGAATTTAATATTTGTTCATTACGGAACACTCCGATATTTATTTACAAATACGCCATTTCTCCTGCTGTTACTTTTCTCAACCATACAAAAATTGCCTTGCTGATCGTAACTGGTCACCAAATGTCTCCTATAACTGATACTACTCATAAATGCGTGAAATTTATCAGCCCGTACAGCAACAGAAAAGGATGAATTGATGAAGCTTCACTTCCTCGTCGTGAACGTTATAGGCTATAAGCGTTGGGAAATTCATTGAGTGCAATAAACAAATTTTAACTTTAAGTGCCTACCTCACCTTAGAAGCTGAATTCGTTGCCTCAGTTGTAGGTGGCTTTTAAATACATTTTTCATTTCGTTCGACAGCAAAGGACATGTGGCCAACCTTATTTCCTGAGCACTGTGCCGGTCGGCGACAATCCCCAATTAACATCAACAGGCTAACGGTCATGTATTCTGTAGATCTAAACCAAAAACCACTCGAATTCATCAACTACGATGCCATCCCCTTCAATCAGTTGGCTGTAAACAACGGACATTCGTGTGAGTAGCATAAGCATAACTCGTGTGCTCAAAAAGTTACTTGTTCTAGGTACAATTAACGGCTTTTTATTTATTTCTACTAGTACGTTGTTCAACATTACTGAGGAAGAAATCCTTCATAGTTGTTTACATAAAAAATACGGTGAGTAATAAAATAGTTCCCAGGGATTAATGAAAAGTGAACATTGTCAAGTTAATGTACGAGTGTGGGAGAGAATTCCACAAGTGCAGCTGCAGTTCAAAATTGTTTTCTGAACTTGGTTTAAAATTCCCGTAGTCAAGAAAAAGGTTGCATCAATGGACACACAAGCTGGTCAGGAATATGGTGCAAAAATTTTCTTTAGTTTCACAGTAAAAGTTCACGCACAGCTACTCATGCACTGATAAACTATTTATCAATGCAATTTTTATCTCATCATCTTATTTGTTCTAGCGCTTCTTTGGTTCCTACGAAAATTGTCAGTATTGTTAAGATGGTAACTCCAGTATGAATAAGAAGGTAACGGCGGTATTGTGGAGATGATCACCGCAAAATTGTTAAATTGGTGACATTATTACAAATTCATAATGGGAGGTGCGTACTGGAAAAATCAATTATTTTTCGAACTCATGGTACGCAATAGTTTAATCTTTACTACTAAGAACTAAAAGAGTGAAACGGCCAATTCATTCTGCTCAAGAAATTGAAATTTCGATAAATACGTAACATCTTATGTGAATAATTACATTACTTTTCGTTAATGTGTGGAAACGTCAGTTCAAGAGAAGGAGCCAAGGCACTTAGCTTTTATTGAAGTGATGTGTCGTACATCAAAACTATAAACTAAAAACAGTCTCGCCCGGCTTCTCTTGCAGTAGTTATATTCACTTTTCAGTCCTGAGTAGTCTCATCTTTCCTATGTGAAAACCATTGGCAAACATTACTTCAAGATTTTTCCTACTCTTTCATGGCATCTCTTTGTAATTATATATTACAATCGTAGAGATATCACACATTGTATAGATAGTATACTTTTTTCGCGTCAAACAGTTACCATGCATCAGAATATTAGAAAATACAGTAAATGAACAAAATCTCTTTTGCAATAAAGAAAATTTTTCCCAAAAAATTATTGAGTGCAAACGTTCGTTGTATCAGACGCGTTAAGATCGATGTTTGTTGACAATACAAGCACGATTTGAAACTAATCAATACTTTTTCAAAATGATGCTCGTGACAACTTGACGATCTCAGCGTACTTTTAAATCGTTGCTTTCAGTAACTGTACAACTCAAACTCTTGATGCAGTGCAAGTGACCCAAAATCCAGAAGCGTCCAGGATCCAGGAGGGCGGACTGGCAGAGAGCTACACCCTCGCCCAATACCACTTCCACTGGGGCAAAGTCTCCTCCAGAGGCTCCGAGCACACCATCGACTCCGTCAGGTGAGCCACTGGACCCTTCGTCAGGTGACTCAGACTCCTCCAGAGGCTCCGAGCACACCATCGACTTCGTCGCGAGAGAAAGACAGAATGGCCTTTGGCGCTACAAACCAAATGCAAATAAAACATAACATTTTAGATAACACTGCGTCAAAAAATTTGATTCCCTCTTCATTTGATCTATGTACATAGAGACATTGTTTTTGAGTGCTTGCTGGAAGTGAATTATCAGCACCCGTAAATTATAAGTTACAGACTCAGGCGCTATTGAGTTTGACCACCATATTGTCGAATATTTATTGAAGGAGCATGCGGCCGCGCCCCAAGTATAGTAAGCCACTGAGTGCACACATTTAAAGATTGCACACCATTGAACACTTTGCCTTGAAGATTCTTTAGAATTTACAGGGCCATGAATTCGCGGTGAAATAAAATACTTAGAACTATCTGTCCCATATTCATTTGGCTTATCATTTTTCAGGCTGGTCAGTTTGCTTTCAACAATAGCAAAGTTTTGGAGGGGGCGTACAGAATAAATTTTATTGGAAATTAATGAAGTTGGCCCAGCCAAAAAGATCTAACGCCATTTGATCAAGTAGGTATTTGTCCGTGATTATTCATCTTTTAAGTCACTCAAGCCCATCATATCAATAGCAATAGTTCACCATACATATACCTACAATTTCGGATTATGTATGTACTCCACTACAGGACTGCTTAGGAAACGTTCCCTCCTTAGAAGTGCTGAATTTGCGTACGTTTCCTCCAGATATCCCATAGAGCTACATTTGGTCCATTACAAGACTTCGCACGGCAGCCTCGCCAACAGCTTGAATGACCCAAACGGCATCGTGGTGCTAGCAGTTCTGTTCGAGCTTTCGACTCGAGACAACCCCGCCCTCAACCCCATTGTGGAGCAGATTTCCCACGACGGTGAAGGTGAGCATGGCATCGTCCTGTGACAGATTTTATGGGTAATGTTACAATGACTAATAGGCTAAGAAATGTATTGAGAAAAAACGCAGGATGACGAGTAAAAGAAAATGGGATGAAATTGAATCGTTCTACTTTTGACTGGATTTGATACCAATTTGTTACAAGGTTCTCGTATCCTCCCTCAATTCTTCTTTCAATTGTTTTCTGCTCCCACGAAAAACTTCGTTGAACTGCAGCTGTTTCTGGAAACACTGTTTCCGTGCGGTTTTGTTCCACCACAAACAGGGCGTGAGGTGTGACCGATTTGTTGTTTAGCTCATCTAGGCATTACCATACTCACGTGCCCTTCAAAATATCTGCATTTTGAAACAAATTTAAGCTTAGTAAAGGTTAATATCGCCAAAGTTGGTGTTCCATACGTTGCATTCAAGAAGTCTTTGAAATTTAAGGTTAAGGCTCACGGTTATCTTTTGCTGCGTAGTGATAACTTAGTATATCTGAAAGGAATGAAGATCAAGGAAAATAATCTGTTTGACAACTGGAATGGCTCAGAGCTTGAAGAATATAACCACGGTAAATATATCTGTTTATGATACACTTGTTGAAAGTTTTAGTTGGAGTTCTTTTGAAGGTCTCGCCTGAGAACGAGTTTCTCAGATCTAGAAATCTTAGATTTGGAAACCTTAGATTAGGAAACCTGAGATTTGGAAACCTTAGATTTGGAAACCTTAGATTTGGAAACCTTGGATTTGGAAACCTTGGATTTGGAAACCTTGGATTTGGAAACCTAAGAACGTTCGACATGAGGATAAGTTTCTCAGATTTGCACTCTCGGTAGGATAAATTAAACAAATAATCGTCTTAGATTTGACAGGTGTTGAAAAAGTTTTTGATTTCGTTGTTCTATCATAGAAGTAACTCGAAGAACGGCGTGATTGGGAATTTAAATGACAGGGGCTAATTGCCCTCGGTTAAGTTGGATAAAAAAGGGGATTAATTTAAGTAGGCAGAGAGCACGCCAAGCCGTCCTCCTCAGACCACCTCTCTGGATGGAGGTTGGCTGCTGTTATCTCGGATGCATTTATCAAAGACGAGAAGACTCAACCGGTCAAGTGCAATGCTGCAAATTCATTGCTAAGAAGATAAAATAGTTGAAAATTCTTATTCATTAGTCGAACATCAGTAAACGGTGTATCTGAGACACCAAATTCTGTTCTGAGTTTTGATTTTTTGTCGGTAGTATTTGGATGGTACTTTATCTGTTAGGTCTTTCATCGCGTTGTATCTCGCGTTGTATCTCTAAGTTAGACGCTCGCGTCAGCGATAAAAATTATCATGACTCTGAAAACATGCTCAGGTGAGTGATGCAAGAAGAATAAATAATTTTGACTGAATTTATGGAAGTACTCTCCGAATACAATTTTCGAAAATTACTTTGTACTGTCGAGATGCTACTCTTCTGGCAAATCTTGTCTCATTCGGATGTCTGTCTACATTCGTGAGCTCTGAGGTGCAAGGCAAGTTACATGTGAAGGTACATGTTCCAATGTGCATGTGTATGCTTATAAGTTTATTTAAGTATATGTATGTGTAATGTACGTGTATTTTCCAAAGGGATCTCGCGTGGAATAAGTGTGTCAAGTGTACCCACCGAAATATCGTGTGATCTGGGCTATGAAGGCTGGCAAATTCGCTCTTAGTTACAGTAAGCTGTCTACACGCGCATAACTCAAGTTATTTGATGCACAGAACCTGTACCTGCAGGCTATGCTTCGTTAGGTAGCACTAGGTGTCAAACTTCAGACTATTTGTTGTCTTTATTACAATTTTTGTATATTCTCTACTCATCTTTAAAATTAATGAAAAATCAGTCAAAGTTAAACTTTCACATCAAATACCGTAGACTTATACCGAGTATGTCCCCCTGCTACCGTTATAACGTCACATATCTGAAAACGATGCGTCATAATATATTTCTCACTGTATTTATGTCGGTTATCTTTCTATAAAATGATACACACACGAGTGCTAAAATTCGTACTAAATTTTCCCGACGAGTGTTACATAGCATCATTCGGTAACAACTAAATATATTACTGACTTACCAGGTAAGTCATGAAAAAACATCTAAAATTCATAAAGCTTCGAATAGCCTATCTTAAAAATTAAGGGCACTCAACTTTAATTAAAATTGGCACAAATTCATTCAGATCATGAACTTGTTTGGTAATTTAGTTTCGCTTAATCAAAGCGCGGTTAAAATGAAATACATTTTGGCAACCGTGGCGCAGGACATGAAGAATCTACCTCCCTCATTTCATTGACACTCTTTTTTCTTTTTTATGAGACAAATATACAAGAATCATTGGAGATGAATAGAGCAACAGCGAACTGCGGAGAGCAACATTGGAGAGCAACAGCGAACTGCGTCTAACAATAATCATAAGCATTAAAACTGTCTCACACTCTGTAGACTTATAAGCCCGAATTCGCGAACGCAAACTATGAATAAATGTGCTCAGAAGACAGCTTCAGCCAAGAAGAGCAGGTAAATAGAAAACCAATTCGAATTTAGTTCTTCCTAGCAGACGAGTCATTCATAAATTTTACGGTCCCTGTGCTTATTTGACATATTCGTACTCCGTAAGTTGTGCGCGCTACTCTGTACTATGTACACGCTAACACGAAAAACACGTTCAATTACTCTGGCCCAGCATTCGAGGTCTAAGCAGCAAAAGAGGGGGACATATTTCACCACCTTACGAGTTTATTTTGACACGTGGTGACATTTTTCAGACGCTACAATGTCCGGTCCGTATCCGCCATCATCGCTTCTGCCTCTAAATCCCACGGAATTTTATGCCTACGACGGCAGCCTCACGACGCCGCCTTGCAACGAAGTCGTGAAGTTTCTCGTCTTCAAAGAAACGCAATTCATATCTGAGGAGCAAGTAAGATACAATGTTTCGTATATATTAATTAAGCAGCAAGGTGACAGTCAGCGACGGAGTTCAGAATTTTTAAACTTGAAATTGTAAACGCGTTTGAAATTTGTGTGAATGTATTGTTTCCTCGAACCGTGTATTCTAATTTCAACGTTGCACTGAACAACCTTACGTAGAAATGTAAACAATGATGATGTAAAAGGCATAGTGAAGCTTTAAACACTTGATGCGCTGAAAAACTCATCCCTCAGTTAAGAAATATGTGATACCAAAATTAATGATTTACTGGCTCGAACTTGTAATCAGTAAGTTACGCGAGTTACGCTGGAAAAAATGCCTCTTAATTGAACTTTTTTTCTCGCGTGTCTTCAAAACGCAGAACGCCGAGTTCCTCAGACACAATTTAATACACGGAAAGTTACGTTAAATCCTAATCTGTTCAAAAATGAGGGTGTGCAATTGATACATCAAGTGTCGTGGAGAACATTTCCTAGCTGCTTTTCCAAACTAACTAAATTAGTAGCTAGCTCATTTGTCATTCGTTTCTAGAACAATATAACATGTATGAATTCATACATTACTCTTCGAGGAAAGCTTCATGACGGTCGCTCTACTCAGATCAATCGATGCAAAGTTTCCTTGATTTGTCCGTTTGATTTTTTCTCCGTTTCTAATTTCTAGAAAGCGATTTACTTCTACGTAAGAAACGTAAAATTTACGTCAAGTTTATGACATTTCTTGTCTAAAGTATGTGGTTAAATTCTTCTATTTCCAAGCTAAAATATAGTCCAAATCGATAACGTGTACTCAGAGAGGCAAATACAAATATTGTCAAAACACGTCTGCTTTAGATTCTGAATTAAAGCAGTTAACTCAAAGAAGCTAACGATGAAGAGTAGCAGATCTTAACTCTTTGCCTCCGGAGTGGGTCATGTATGGTACACGCGATCATCTA
>VOMN01120949.1:449-17943 GCA_014899125.1 Orchestia grillus
CGATTCCCAGCTCTTTAATATTTGCGATTCCCAGCTCTTTAATATTTGCGATTCCCAGCTTTTTAATATTTGCGATTTCCAGCTCTTTAGTATTTGCGATTTCCAGCTCCTAATTTTACCATTCCCGGCTCTTAATTTTTCCGATTCTCAGCTCTTAGTTTTCCCGATTCCCAGCTCGTAGTTTTCCCAATTTCCAGCTCTTAGTTTTCCGATTTCCAGCTCTTAGTTTTCCCGATTTCCAGCTCTTAGTTTTCCCGATTTCCAGCATTTAGTTTTCCAAATTCACTGCTCTTAGCTTTCCCGATTCCGAACTCTTAGTTTTCCAGATTCACTGCTCTTAGTTTTCCCGATTCCCAGCTCTTAGTTTTCCCGATTCCCAGCTCTTAGATTTCCCGATTCCCAGCTCTTAGATTTCCCGATTCCCAGCTCTTTAATTTTACCAATCCCTTTTTTCGGTTCTTCAAATTTATTCTGGATGAATTCAACCTACTTCGGCTCATTTGGCTACGGAAATCACTTGGGAGCCCCAGCAGTCTCAGTATGAATGGAAGCGAGACAAGCCGCATAAGTTAGAAAAATATATTATTTTCTATTGCACCTCTTCTGTGTTGCTATTGTTTTCCTGTTGTATGACTTACAGCATCTTTTGACATTATTTTGGGTTAAGTTTAGATACGTGCTATATTAGTTTGAAATGTACATTTTCAGAAGCTTTCGTACCCCTTATCTGATCAGTGCAATTATCGCACACTTCGGGTCGTTGCCCTCAGTGCGTTGTATCATTCTCGCTAAATCGAACTAGCAATTTTTACTTGATTATCATGAGTGTTGAAATCGCTCCTCGTATACCAATGTGTTAATACGTCATTAATGGCGAAAAAAGTGTCTGATGTTACACTGAAGATGAGAGACCAAGAGTCTCCGAGCCTAACACTGAGCTTTGTGCAGGCCGTGAATTTACGCAGTGTTTCTCAGCGCGTGTGCTTATTTGATCAAAAGTTCCGTGTTTACTTGCTAAGAAAATTATTTAAAAAAGACTTATGGCTTCGAGTTTGGTGGGTGGGGTACGGTGGCATAGCATAACCTTTACCACTTTCTAGTCCTAAAGCCATCATAACAGCAGTTAAAGCACCTATGACTGTATGTCTTTTCAGATTGTTTGTCAACATTTATTCAAATGGGTTATCTGAAACCAAAAATGTTATGACTCGAGGGTGCAATGATCAGAAAATGACTCGTCCCCAAGTAGCCCTCGGACCTTGTACTATCACAGCTATTGAGGTTTGAAACATTTCGCCCTCCGTACTACTAATAACAAAAATGTTCATTTTCAAGTATCTGAAATTTGAAAGGCCTTGCCAAAGTGACGTGTTAACTATTATTGATCATCTTGGAAATGAGTTAATATTAGATCAGATTTATCAAGTCTGAAATTAATCATCTATAATGAAGTCTTTCTTTGTGGCATATTCTGAACGAAATTACTTTTTCGTGTTGCAAGATTTGCATTTGCTGGGGAATGGCAGGTTTTCGTAGCAGCTGTACTGGTGTAATTAGCCAATCTTTCAGATCAGAGCAAACTGATGAAGTGCAATTTGACTGCAGCTCTCGGACTTCTCTTGTCGTTCTAAGCGAAAACTGTTGTTGACCTCAACTGCAGGAGCTACCGCTCAACGTTAAAATGTCTCAGTATGTGCAATGAATGACGCGTGCTAACATTCCTATTTCAAAATAGGGTCGTTTTGCGATAGCTTACGAGTTGATGTTGGTAAAGATTGAAGTCGGCGCACGAAATATAGTAGACTATCAGAAAATCTCATTCTTCATCTAAAAATGCTCCTAATTAAATTGAGAAGTCATTTTCGTGACGGTAGAGGTGATCGAAACTCAGAACCTAATGTTCACTGTAATAGTGCATGCCAGCAGAGCATGTTCGTGTACTAGATGATCGACTTCTTAGTTTTGGTCATCAAGTAAAAGCTTGGTCGGCGCGCATCAGACGATTCATCACGCTCTAAGGCTCTGATTTTGTCATTGCGGCCCTGCTGTTACTGTCGGCTGCAAAATTTACTGCTACGGGTAATTTTTATGGACCCGAATGAGAATTTAAGGCATCATTTTCCAAGTACGACCGCTTTTTTTGCTAATTCTGATTTCATCGCGGCAGCTCGATACCCGCAGCTGGATTTACTGATAAGGAGAACTGTCTGGCGCCAGCGTAAAAGAATGAAATCATTTTTCCAGGACAGACTTCATGCATGCATTATTAATCGCCATAACTTAAGAATTGTTTGCGCTTCTTTGTTTCACGGCACATTCTATTTTTCACCAACCATGTTCACTGTATTTTAATGCGTTTTTTAATCGCTGTTTCACTGAGGCGGAAAGGCTAGCTGATATTTCGTGCTCTGGGATTGTCACCCTTGATGTTTAGCCTTTAGCAACTAACGTAATCTTGATTTGATATGTGCAATCTTAATTTTCTGACACACTTAGAAAAGTTTTATCGAAGATTTTTCGCTCAGTTGGATTTTAAAAAGCTAGATTTTTTCTATGCAGTTTGTAAGTTAATTGATACCGAAGATACATGATCCATATTCGTGAAGATTGTCAGTCGGTGAATATTGTCAGTCGGTGAATATCGGCTTTTTTTCCGGATTTTCCATTT
Organism: Orchestia grillus; assembly: GCA_014899125.1. Lineage (NCBI taxonomy): Eukaryota > Metazoa > Arthropoda > Malacostraca > Amphipoda > Talitridae > Orchestia > Orchestia grillus. The sequence goes on from VOMN01120949.1 coordinate 3,118, forward strand.
TACCGACGTCACAAGGGCACAATCCAAATTCGTTCGTTTTTCAATTCCGCTAAGTTCCTCCATTTAATTTTGACTGGAAACATTTCTAGCGAGATTTACGTTGAAAAGATTCTCTAGTAAACCTTTGGTCCTGCGAGATGTTTTCTCACTAGCTATACCGAGTTGGGAAGTTTCTGTTCTCTCGAAATGAGACCACCTGAATTATACACCTACCAAGTTATAAATAGAATAAATTTAAATTAAGGGTCTTCAAAAGTTTCATTATTCTCTACCACTTGAAATATACATTTCTGGTTGGCTAACGTACGATAAATATTGACCTGAAAAGTACATTTAGTTAGGCGCGAGTGATTACGATTTCATCGAATTAGGTCAAGATGTGCAACGTCCGTGGTCTAATTTTCTAAACATTTTCATCGCGTATTGGAATCCAATATTCGACGAGGGGGCAGTCCTAAGGCTCACGCGAGAGAAAAATGAAGTTATTCCTTTTCAGTGTACTGGAAGGCGACAGTTGCATGCCGAGTAATTTCTCGGGACCTTTGTCAAGGCGATTAGGAATTCCTTGCCATATTTAGCATCGATTTAATCTTCAAGCTGAGTTAGCGGTCGCCGCGCTCGACCGCCCTTCGCTCACGCGACCGCGCTCTCTGGAACAGAGATGAGGGCCAAAATTGCGTCAGGTCGGGAGCCCTTGTTGTCTTCCGGTGTTGCTGAGGGAAGCTATGCCGCTTGTTTTGGCTGCAGGTGGGATTGTCTTCAGCAGAGTTATGTTCAGTTCTTGTCAAGAGTAGCCGCGCTCTGGTATTGACCCGTGTTGAACAAGAATGGTTTGGAAAGGTCTCTTCGCATTCGACTGCAGTCAAGATCACAAAATTTGCCTGGAATATTTCGAATCGCGTCGGTGAATTTGAGTTTTTGTTTTGTGACACACTTCAGCCTTTCTTGCACCTGTAGATCAAAAGCGCATTGTGCAACACATAGAGTCTCGGCTGCCCAAGCGACTCCTCAACGGACCTCTGCAACGCCAGCACCATTTGTGCCGGGGGAGACATATACGTATAGCCTTGCTTCACCCTCGTCTACCCAGTTTTATATTCTTGAGGGCGGTGTAGCAGGAGCGACAGTGGCTACAACTTAAGCACGAGCGACCGACTGCTGGAGTACGATCACGCGTAATCGTCCTTCTTCTTTTGGACAACTGATTCGAAATCTATTAACATCAGGGTGAGATTCCATGGTAAAATAAATTAAGAAGTGCTCTTATATTTGGTGAAATTATTAAACAAAAGTTCGATGGCTTGTATTTTAATTCGAATTATTGATTTGATATTTATTCTAATACATCATAATTGATTATTCCCAAAGTTATTACGAAGAATTAAAGTAATGACCTGTCCGTGGATTTCATGCTTCATATTCCTCTTATTTTTTTTTATGAATATATTGTGCAGGCATTCAATTTTAACTAACTAAATTTAGCGTAGAAGTAGTATCCATTCCTTTAATTGGCCATATATTCAACAATGGAAGCAGCCCTCGACCCAAAAAATGTTGTGACTGTGTGAATAATCTTCGTTACTTCGCATTCGTTGATTTTTTTTCTGCCCCCTGGTGAGCTCATGCGTCAATTGGAGGATGAATTTCACGCTTGTATACTAGACTGTGGAGCTCCCTGCGTCACTCTCCGCCCAGTCCTGCGAGTCACTTTGCAGCGTCACAGGAGGGACCCCCGTTGAGCGGGGATGCCCTCCGCGGGAGGCAAAAGGCCCCTCCTTTTGAAGAGTTTGTCCGTCTCTCCAGTCCATTGTGCCTGGTTTCCCGTTACCTCAATGGAGGCTCTTTCCTCCAGCCAATGAAGGTCTCAATTAGGCATACGGCTCTCTGCAGGCAGGTAGAGCTCGGCCTCTATATATATTAACTGGTCGTGCCTCCATTTACTGCTCTTCTGAACGCCCATGGGCTTATGCCGCATGTGCTTATGCCGCATATGGCTATGGCTATGACGCATATGGCTATGACGCATGTGCCTATGCCACATGTGCCTATGTCGCATGTGCCTATGCCATTCTACGCGGAGCAAAAGCCAAGCTTCCAAACGAAGCGAAAATGAAAGAGGATGTTCAAAGGAAATTTAATTTCCCTCAGACCAACATCCACTGCTGCTTGCAAGGGGCTCAAAATTTTGATCGAGTTCCTAGATCTAATCTTCAAGCTTGGAGCCGTCAAAACGGTAAACTTTCAGCCAAAACCGGTTACTGTCCTGCCGTCTATTGCATAGCTCATCATGAAGTGTATGTACAGGTGCAGTATGTTTACAGTTGGTTTGTGCTGTTAATTCACGACCGACCGCCTGCGCGGTCCTTGTGGGGGTCTCAGAGTGTAGGGCCACCGTGCACACGTGAACGGTCTTCCCATCAGTGTTAGTCCGCCCCATAACTGGGGTTGTGTGAACGGTGTCCAAAGTACAAACTTTGTTATTCTATTTGTACTATTCGATCAACTGTTCTGAAATCTGAAAGTGAAACACTAAATGCTAAAATCTTTGACGGTACTGAAAATTACACTCAGCGTATCTTTGAATATTACTTTAGGGTTATATTAAGGCATTTGCAGGATCCAATGACTGAATTGAACAATGAAGAATGATTGTATTGAAACTCACGTCATAGTCGCACCTTGTCGTAGGTGACGCCAGTTTAGCGAACTGGCGGCGTTTGGGCAAATCTCCGCCATTTTATCTCCAATTTTTACCCCGTCTGTACTTCAATTTCACGTACAGAAATTTTACCAATAAAACATTACGTGCGTGAAGCCACGGCCTATGGCGCCATACAAATAGTTCGGCAGGGCGACCGACAGCTGCCGAGTCGGGAGCGTGAGAATGTGTAGCCATTTTATTTTGCTGAGGCGAGGCGCTGTCGAGGGACGGGGCGAGCGACGGTAAAAACTGACGCGTTGTGTGAGAGGGAAAATGTGCCACTGATCAGTGTCTAAAAACATTGGGGTGACACAACGGAGCCTTGGGCGATGCCGAAATTTTCATCTAGAAAATGACAGCCTTGAGGTTTGGGTAGGCTGTAGGTGTGAGCCACAGCCGTGCCCTCCTCGTGGGGGGCTGAGTCCTGCACGAGAATTATCTGCCTCTATCACTCTCGCAAGTGAGCTCCTCTCGCCAGTTGAGCTCCTCTCGCCAGTTGAGCTCCTCTCGCCAGTTGAGCTCCTCGCGCCCGTTGAGCTCCTCTCTTTCTTTCTTTGGACCTCTTATTTTGTACTTTCTTATCTATTCCCCGATGAGCCCCTATTCCTCTCTCAGCTGAGCTCCCGCTTTCCCGCTTTCCCCCTTTGAACTCCCCCTCCCTCACAGCGGCCCCCAAATGGCAGCCCCAGCCAAGCGACTGTCTGACCGCCATTTGACCGGCCTGACTGACTGCCCCATTGCGTGCCGCGAGGCATCGTCTCCCCCACGCGCTGGGCTCACGCGAAATATTCCTCGTCTTTTGGGGATGAATTAAACGCCGAGTAAAATAGGCATTACCGTGTTCGACATCTGCCCCTGCGATATTTATTGTGCTAGTAGGGGAAAAAATGCAGGATTTTTTTCAGTCGGGACTCGAAATGTTCGTTGGTTACTAAGGGGACTTAGTTTAATATGATAACATTGCAGAAGATTCTTCTTCGATTTGTAGTACAGACATTTTGTCAGTAAGCTAAATGGTTGAGCACGTACTAACTGCTAATGACATGCTTATGACTACAGGATGAAAGTTGATCTTAGACCTGCTCTAAGCGAGCGAAGTAATGATGGAATTGTTTATGAAAGAATTAAAAGCGTACGATAAGTGATGCGGAGTTTTTCCCCAGCCTGGAGCTCAGTTGCTTCCGTTGGTACAAGACTTGTGGACCGAAGCAGAACAAAATGTGCAAGAATTTGACGGGGTCACTTGAAGATTGGTTTTTATTTTCGTTAAAGTGATTTCATTGTTTGGAAACAATTAATCCCCTCATGAATGTAAGTCTTGGCATAGCGGTCTCATTTACATTCTAATGTTGATCGGTATCGAAATGAATCGCCGTACCCGGTTTTTGTGGGGCCTGAATGTGGTGCGACGGGTTCCTTGGCCGCTGAGCGATGTGGTCCACATTCTGAGACGCGGTCTTTGTCGACGGTGGCTCAAATGATCTTAATTTCTTAAGATGCCCTCTTATTTGCGGCAACTCCGCATGAAGCAATTTTATTTTCAGGTACGGACTGCGTTATGTGCAGTTTTGCTATTAGCTTAGGAATACGGACCCGTGAATTTTATCTTATCTAAATCCTTAAGAGCGTGACAAAGAGACGGATGGATCAAGCAAGCATGCAACACGGCTATTATTATATAGGGAGATTTGTTTTAATTTTTTAGAGGTTTTCGGCGTGTCAAGTAAGGCGTGTGGCGAAATTTGCCATATTCTTCATGAGATGTTTCCTGAGTGAGATTGTGATAAATTATGCGAGTTGACTTCCAACGGTGATCTGTTTTTTCCGGCCTTCGAAAATTTGGTGATGATAATACGTGTCAAAAGATAATACGCATTCGAAAATCTATTTGCAATTTTCTTCAAATAGAGATTATACGTCGGCAAAATTATATTATACTTTTCAGAGGCATTAAAATAGGTCTTCACAGCCATAGAAAATGTTTCGAAAATTTTTTGACTATTCATGTGACCATCAATTGGATGGATCAACAAAAACCCTTGAAATTTCATGACGTGTCTACGCGAAAGCGTGTAGCAGACACACGTTCTCTGTCACTACATGCCGGCTCTATAACACGCTCTTACTTTCATTATACATCTGTGCGGGGTGTCTACACGGGAATGTGAAGCCTTTGTTTGCGTCCTGACGCGTTCTGAAAGTCAGCTTTTCTTTAAAATCTGAACGCGTTTGTCCTCACGACACCTGCCTGGAACGCGTCAACTTTTGAAGTGGCAAGAGACACCTCCGAGAGCTTCTCTAGCGCCCACTGCCAGCACGCTCGGCTGTCGCAAATGACACGCAAATGAATGCGTGGTGGTTTTAGGCGAATATATTTAGGAGATGAATGTGTGAATGGTGTTCGTTCGAATGTACCCTAGACGAATTTAAAAGGAAAAAATCACGCTGGCATATTTTAATGTACTTATTCTAAAAATACGCATAGATGACACAAAAGAAAAGGAACACAAATCTAAACTTAATGCAAATTTTACATTTAAACCTTTAAAATTATGAAACTCGGGCGCTCTTGAATTACATGTAATGATTGTACTTTCTCTAAAATTCTTCACTGAGCTGACTATTTCGGTTAACATTCAAGGCTTGGTCTTCGTAGTTGTTTAACTAGTTTAGCTTGTCCGTCTATGGTAAGTACGATTTTGTATTGCATTTTCATTCAGACGTTCTAACGGCCGTTGAAAACTGCATGCTTCCCTGTATGCTTGAAGCAAATAATTTCGAGGCACTTCGGTCGAGGCAGACAATGCGCTAACACAGGCTGCGCGGCGCCCGCACCTATCCAAATAAACTTTCTATTACGTTCACATCTCAATTTTCGAAGCTCCTTTAGAAACAGGGTACTTTCCTTCCTAATGTAAACAACTCGCTATTATCGAGCAACAGTCCATGGATTTCGCCTGGATCCGTCAATTATGAAGTTCTCATCGCGCAGGTCTGCCATTCTTTGGGCCGCTGGTGCGCCTCAATGCGCGCTGCCCCGCTGTGTCCCTGCAAACCCAGCACGGAGCCTCTGACGCTTCAGGCAGTTGTGAATGAATGTTCGCTTTGATTTCTACACTGGCATAAGCCCGCTGACGTTTGAGGCAGTTGGGAGTGAATGTTTGGTTGAATTTTTTAGGGGCATAAAAGTCGACTGAATCCAAATTACGGTTGTTCGTAAGATTCTATAGGAAACTTATTCACTGTTTTTTTTCAATTTTCAAAATACTCCGAGGGAATCAAAATCTTTTATTTAAGAAATTTTTTTTAATCCTGTGAAACTTTTGTTATCATCGGTATTCAGACGTGATCAGCTTAAAGATAACTAACTGAATTCGGATAAATTTGGAAACTTTGTAAGAGTTGGTTATAATTTTTTATTATAATGAGTATCCGCAACGCGCTTCTTGTCGCAATCGTTAACGAGCGATTTTTGAACTTGTATTCATGAGTTTGAGGTGGGTACGTATTCATTTTGCTCTCGATTATTCTAGCCAAATCTTCAATATTTGTTTATTTTCTCTTTTTAATCATTCAAGTTGAATGTATACATGGTCGGTTAACCTCGGATAGTTCTGACAGATAAAAGAAATAATGGCAACGAATGAAAAATGATGAAATTTTAAAGAGGTTCCAGGGATAAAGAGAAGAATTTGAAGACGTAGACGAAAAAAAGAAACACGTTCACAAGGCTTTATCACATGCGGAGTCAAAAATTGAAAAGCCGCCCCCGTAGACTTCCTGCGTCATCAAAACCGGACGAAGTTTTGTGTCCCCGCGGACCTGAGGCTAAAAGCCTTTCGTCGACGTTGCGTTCTCTCCTTGAAAGTTGGCGTGACGAGCGTCGTATCGATCAAGGAAGGCATCGTCATCCAGTGGGGACATATTTAGGGGGCCTAAATCCGCATGTCCGCTCACAGTCTTTCTTGAGAAGTATTTACTGGAGCCCCAACGTATACTTTTTCGTCGTATGAAAGCGAAATGATGTATAATAAAATGTGCACGGTCGATAAACGTGTAGGACTATGTAAGGAGAATTAGGTCATATATGTTTCGTGCATATTATACCTTCCAAAGTTTATCTCGTGAAATAAGCCTTTATTTTGAATTTTACGAAAAAACGTCGCTAATAATTTTGGAGCTTCCTTGAAACTGCTGATAAAATTGAAAATACATATCAAATTTCTTCCAAGAAATGAAACTTTCAGAGCCTGTAATCGGACAAAGAACTCGTTCAGGAACTGAAACTTAGGTTTCTGGTTCACTAAAAAGGGAACTGAATCGAAGTGCTTAAAATATTTGTATTATAAACTTTCCTTTATTCAATCGTTATTTTTGTCACAACCTGTAGAGGTTGCAAGAATTACAGAAGACGCATGACCGCGAGTTCATGCCGCCAACGCATTTACACGCGTCGGCTTAATGATTGATGGCTTCATATTTAGACTAAGCGGCTCTGACTAAACAGAAATTATATATCTTTATTATGATATTAATACAGCAAAATTTATAATTTTGTATTTGAAATAAAGGAAGTTCAGTGCTACAAGGTAAATTAATACAGCGTTTTTATGATAATTTTGCTACTTAGGACAGGTAAACAGCAGCTTTGAAGTTTCAATGTTATGGTAAATCAAATGAAAATACTGAATAAATTTTTCTACTGAATTATTCTGGTCTACTATAGCTTTCATAAATTGCTGAAGTTCAAAATCCATGCGTGACAACGCGTGCGCTAAACTCTCAGTTTCTGTGTTTGTACAATAGCTAAACATTTTATATTTTGCTAGCTTCTTCTATTCTAACTCGGATATTTTTTTGTGCAGCGATGCCAAGTACTCTATATGATAATTGTGAAATTATTACATAAATGAATGATTTTACCATTGAAGGTCACGAAACATGAGAAGCTCAAAACACCGATAACAAGGCAAGCAGACGAAACATGAGCTGTCTCTTGGATGAAGTGATTTCAGACGTGCTCTCTCAGATCTTTCCTTAGAAATTTCTCCTTTTCAGCCGCGAGAGTAACAGAAGCAAGAAAATTACCCTTTTCTAATTTTTTTTTCGTTTTTTAGGTGTCTGGTTATCAGAAGGTTAACACTGGCTGGTCTCCTCATAGGCTCGACGCTTCTTAGGGGCCAGTTTGATTGAAAGTGTTGTGCAATTTACGTAATTCGTGGTGTGATTTCAGCGAAGTTTGTATCACTTTAACACGTTGACTCCGATCCTCCACACAAGTAAAATTACATGCCGACAAATATGTCTACTGTGAATTTAAAAATGAAAGATTTTGGTTTCACAAATTTGGTTACTCTATTAATTTTCTTTCTAATCAGAACTAGCTTATTCGATTGATGAACACAAATTTGGAGAAAACTCGAAAATTCGTATTTATACATGATCGTGCTCTGGTTACATTAGGTTAGGTTAGATAATCGCGTGTACCATATATGACCCACTTTCGAGTCAACGTGTTACCATCATTACAGCACTAAGCTGATTTTATTCTTTCAATCAATCTGCTACTAACTCGGTTTTCTTCCATTCCAGATCCCATGGCCTATCATGGAGCATTTGTGACTCAGTCACAGAGTCTGGGCAACAGCATGGCCTGGCGCACGATGACCAATGCTGGGTTGCAGATGGGCATGACCCCACACCACCCCCACGCCATGGTGGACCCCACCTTACACATGAGCTATCATCCCACGACGGAACCTCGCGACCACCTCATCGGAATGAACTCCTTCCCATCTCTTCGAAGTGAGTGCTCAGGTAAATTTAGGTATCGACGCTCTGTATGGATCATTCAGTGTGCTTTTCATCTGCCTGCTTCAACCAATTTCTGAGTTTTTCTCTCTCTTTTCTACTATTCTCTTTAAAAATTTTCGCATCCCTAAGTTAACCTGTAGGATTATAACTCGAGTCTCTAAGGCCTGCTTTATGAGTGTGCAATTTATAGCTTGAAAATCCTCGATGTCTCCGCCAACTTCCCACAAGTGTTATCTTTCTGTCATTCACCGTCGCGTCAGAATCGACATCTCAGAAAAATAGGACATTGTCAGTTATTTAACTAGAAGACCAATTTCAGTTGTTTCATCCTTTGATGTTCATGTGTGTCCTTAACCTCCCGGCAAGACATCATTCAACTTTGAATTGGTGAGCTCGCGTCAAGATTTCTCCCACGGCTGAAACTCTTTAAGGCGCTCTTTCGAAGAGAAACCAATTTTGGTGAGGCCTTCATGACCATTTGCTGATTGTATAAAAAAGTCCAAATGCGAAATAATTACACCACAATTCCCTCGAATTGTGAATCGCAATTCAACAAAACGATACGCATGCACATGAACCAACGCTGAAGCCCTCGCAACGTTGTGAGAGCTAAGTTCTAACGTGCATATTTTTTTTTCGGCTACGTATTTCTACTTAATTTTCTGGGATGAACGATTCTATTTTATTTTTTGTATATTTCTACGTGTTTTTGCAACCTGGTGCACCTCTTTGAAACTTGAATGTTTCCCGTTGATTAAATTAAAAAAAAATCCATGTTGTTCTACGCTTGCCGACGTAAATTTATTGAGCACTGTTGTTTACCTTATGAACCTGCACCCGTTAATGATTTTCATTGCTGCTGCTTTGAATCGAGTGACAATTGATTTCTGATACAGCGATGCTTCTAAATTTAAAGTTTATTTTTGAAGTCCTCTGCATTGCGGAAGCGGTTTGTCTGGGAATGTTCTGGAAGTTTTAAAAGGCATAAATTGATGCCTTTCGTGTGTTGCAAACGCCGAAATTTCATGAGCAATTTTTTTTCTGGCCGCGTTCCCAAACAAAAATCTCGATATTTCAAAATCATCGACTGAATAATTTTTTCATGGGTCACGGAAGAAATTCTGGCCACAAATGTTTCCAATTTTATTTTTATTGAGCTTTTAAAATGAGCCCTCAAATTTCAACATCTCAGAAATGCGAATTTCTAATGAGAGGAAAAGTTAACTTGGAATTATGTTCTATTCATACGATGCCAACTAATAAATTTCCATTTCCTGGTGCAAACTCGCCCCGCTCTAGGCGGGCTGCGCCGCGAAACTCGGACCCGCTCACCGAAAATGCTGAGAGGACTTAAATGCGGTGAATGTTTGCATTACTTTTTCTTTTTTTATTGCACTTGGCATGACTTCTCGCATGTTGACCCTTTTCCCTGCCATGCATTCTTGTGATCTTTTCGGTACTTATATCGTTTTTGCATTTGTTTTTGTTTCAGCCGATGACCCATACTTGATGAGTCATAATCAATCAACACAAAACCACTTAAGCTGCGCTAGCGAAGCAGCCGCCGCTGGGAACTTGTATAATTATTGGCACCAACATCAGCAGCAGCAACAGCAGACTCTCCAGCACATGGAAGAGGCACACCGACAGCATGTGCTATACAATGCAGCAGCTAATGCAGTCATGGTTAAATGTAGGTTGAGTATATATTGTGATGGTTTAGTTCACGTAGCTGGGGTTTGGCACATATGTAACTTCATGTCGAGTCTTAAGAGTTGGCACTTTGAATTGTGTCCCACGTTTTGACACTTTAAATTGAGTGTGTCCCACGTTTTGGCACTTCATGTCGGTGACCAGATTTTGAACGTTTTGTTGGTCTCAGACTCTAACTAGAGTCGTTCAATAAGGAATTACTAACTTTTAAAGTATAAATGATTTGAAAACTTTTTTATCTCATGGTCGTAGTACCACTCAATCAGAATAAACTGAGAACTGAGTTAGAACGTAGAACGTTAGAACGTAGTTAGAACTGAGCTCTGGTATTTTAGAAGAGCTTAACTTACTCTTACGTACATATGTGGAACATAAAAAGAAACGGATCGTCCATTTCCTATTTCCTATACGAGTCTCTGTTCACATGCCAAATCTTTTACATCATTTTCATGACCACTTTGCTAGGGAACGATTCTTCGTCAGCGGAGCGTGAAGCTTACTGTAAAACTGAACCATAATGATAAATTGTTTTCACAGCTTGTTCTGTGTCAACAAAGTATTTTTTAATGTATTTCAAAGCTGAATAATGGATAAATTTTTCACACAAGCATGTTTCCTCCCTCAATGTAGTTCTCTTTGAATCGCATGTTTTATTGCTTCACTAATTTAATGTAGATGCCTCCTCCTTCGCTTTGGTTTATAACTAACAATATATGAATGCCTCATTTGTTGTCTCACTTTCAGTTATTAACGTATGACTTATGAATGCCCCATCCTAGCATTAATTCAGATAAATACTAATACCATGTTAACACTCTCTAGGCATCCCTCTAGTTTTCATTATTATAAACAAAACACAGAAATTCAATCTGTGGTACATTTTTTTGGATTGGTTTTTATTTGTGCTTTTCAAAGATGAAATAGTAGTGAAATACCATCCTGGATTTTTGAAGTCTGCATTTTATTTTTCGTACCCTCGAAAAATTAAATAAATTTTATTCGCCTCAATTAATTTGTTCATTAGAGCAAAGCTCGATACATTCATCACGGCTCTTGTTTTAATTTTTTACTGACTAAATAATTTGTATGATAAGGCCGCATTTAACTCGTTACTAGAGACTAGCAGCCTCCGAACGGTAGTGGATTTTGAAATCCGTCTAGACGGTAACGGGATCACACGCGCGTGGGTGCCGTCCAAACGGTAATGGGATCACACGCGCGGGGGTGCCGTACAGACGGTAACGAGATCACACGCGCGTGGGGGCCGTACAGACGGTAACGAGATCACACGCGCGTGGGTGCCGTACCGACGGTAACGAAATCACACGCGCGTGGGGGCCGTACAGACGGTAACGGGATCACACGCGCGTGGGGGCCGTACAGACGGTAACGAGATCACACGCGCGTGGGAGCCGTACAGACGGTAACGAGATCACACGAGCGTGGGTGCCGTACAGACGAGTTTCATAGTCGAGTAAACATTTTTCTTTTTCCGCCGATGAGGATTCCATTTGCTTTGTTCTGTACTTCATTTAGCTACAGTGCTGGTGTCTGGGAGGCGATTTCAGTAACTTCTCACACATGTATTTGCTTAGCGTGAGATTAGGATGATTTATTGAACAGGAGACCCCAGTTTAAAATTTCAAAATTTTCAAAAATTGAGATAACTGGCACGCACATGAATTACCCATCGTAATTTGTGCTTAAAGAGATTCAACCACTGTATGGTAACGTATCTCATAATTTTAATTTCATGATGCCTGTCGAAATTTTAATGCTATCTTGGTAAATTGTGAAGACATACATCCTGCAACTTCTAGGTGACCTTCAAATTCCATGTGTTCTCATATGAAGATGCCGCTAGGATCGCATCTACTCTGAATAAAAAAAAATTAACAAACTTTTTCCAGTGCCAAAAAATGACACTAAGCTATAATAGATTAAAGGTAGTGAGACACTCAAAGGATGTTACTGTTGAGACTTAATCTAAGCAGCAGCGACTGAGGGCTTACCAGAGCCTACCTTTGCAAACTATGCTGAGGCCTAAACACCCAAGGTAAAATACTGACCGGTTTCTTGAACGTTTCGCAATCGACGAAACGCTTGTGTACATTAGGTGAAACCTTGTGCGTAAAGGCGCATGACCAGAGGTATCCATAACATTAAAATGTTCTCATCATCCCAGGTTTCCCAGACGGTCACCTCGAAACAGCGTTGAGGGGACACTTCAATCCAAATTTTGACAATTCTTAACTTTTGTGATTACTTGTGAACGCAAATAATATGCGAGAATTTTCTTTAACAAAGTTTTTGGTTGATGCGTCCACAGTGCCCCCTCAGCCAGGCCGGAAACAGCGGCGGGAGCGGACGACGTTCACGAGAGCACAGCTCGACGTCCTCGAGACGCTGTTCGGCAAGACGAGGTACCCTGACATCTTCATGAGGGAGGAGGTCGCCATCAAGATAAACCTGCCCGAGAGCAGAGTTCAGGTGAGATGCATTGCCGTGTAAAGAAAATTGTTACTCTCTGTCAATGGTGTTCGTCAAAACTGGACATTGAAGAGATCGATTTAAACTTTTCTCCGGCCAATTTTAAGTTCGCTCGCCGACAATTTACATCAATTCGGATAGGTTCAAGAGGCAAACGAGTCGCTCACGATTTCAATTAGAGGCGTCGCAATTAGTAGGTTACTGGTTCGGTTTAATGGGTGCACAGACAGATGGGGTATTAACATTTCTGCTGTTCATTGCTTCCTGGATTACATTGAAAGTTGCGGTCATGATCTTGTTTGTAGTCTTTTGTTTAAAATCTAGTTAGGAGTAAAATTCTTTAATAATTTCCTCGAGAAGAAATAGTTGACCATAAATTAGAATCATTCGTGAAGCTTGAAGAGAGAAATTGAGAAACGTTCAAGTTGATGTCGATTCTACCGCATTCTGATGTGAACAAAGTTTTGAAAATTTTTCGTTCAAACAATTCCATAATATCGACACAGTGGATGTATAAAGTACGGTAGTATATTTTATCCAGAAGTACGCACGCAAATGAAATTAGTTAAAGTTCACAAGAATTCATTTCGATCAACTCTCCAAAATTCGCCGCACATTTACGTCCAAGATCTTCTGAAAATATAATGATCAATCACGTTTGATGATTAAGTGAAATTCTCGTTCGAGACCGAGGTCCAGTTCTTTGGTCCATGATCAAATTGTCCTCGCCTCAATCAGGCAAATCGAGCGTCCATTGGTCGTAAAGAGAGCGGAGATTCCTCACTGCACATTAAACTGCTGCTGTTCTCGGCGCTTCTAAGAGGCCGCTTGAGGACTCGCTTTGATCTTTACTCGGTCGCGTAATGCACTTTTGTTAGTGAACTTTGATGAGGCCTTGCCTGTCGCTCCCTCAATTACGCTGCACCTTACGCTGCACAGTCTCCCCGCTGGCTGGACGGCCCTCCTTGACGAGGGGTTCGCGCTAAACGATTTCGTCTCTCGCGTATGATACCTTGAGTATGATGTTCAGTTTGTAGTATCAGGCGTTCAGGTACAATATAAATGAGCTTATTTCTAGCTCAAGTGCTCCTGTGAAATTTAGTACCGGCTCGTGTGACCGCTTAGTTCTTTTGAAAGGTTTTATTAAGATAGCAGCTTCTTATATTTGGGATGTTGCTGCCTTGAGAAAAATCGTTTGTCGTATGCGACATACAAAATATAATCCATCCACCCCTGACTTCATGCTCCCATCGTTATTAATACTTGAAAATTTTATTCGGAAAATAGTAAGATTATTTATATCGTCAAGAGATGGAATTTACTTAGGGCCTACGATTTTAGTTATTTTTCTCCCGCTCGTGCCAGCTTCCATGAAGCGATCAGAGCGGCTGGACAGCGCTGGATGGTCGCTACCGTCAACTGGGGTCTTGGTAGAGGCCAAGCTTTAGGCGGCGCTTGCGAAGTGCAAAAATCTCAGAGAAAAACAAGAGGGTGTCGACTTTAGGGAGGAGGGGATGCTTTAGGGAAATTGGGGAGCTGGGGAGGAAAGGTGCATTTGAAATATTTTGCATCCATTTTTAGTATAAATACGTAGTTTATAACTCCGATGGTTGAAGCTTTATATAACTGAGCAAGCAAAGACTGTTCTAACGTCTACTTCTACTCGCGACGAAGTTAAAGGTTAATAATTTTTTAAGCGTGATTACTAAATAATTAAAAGCATAAGTACAAATATTTTTTAAACTGGCAAGGTAAGATTGGAATTGCAATAGCAAGTCTCACCAACCAACGTACGCGCTTGCAACTCCCCAATGCTGTCCTCACTCCCCCTAAAAGCCCTCGCAGCTGCGCCTCCACAGGGCAGCACTCCCGCACCAATCGGGCTCGTATCTCACCCTTCACTAATACACTCGTTTGCCCCTTGAAATTTGCACCAACCTCCCCTTTAGAAAAGTCCAATCGATACATTGGTGGCCGAGTAACATCTGCGGCTGCTCATGCTGTTGCGAGGACTGTGGTGGGCGCTGCCTGTTGCTGCACCCGTGGCTGTGGTGGTGGTGTTCTGTGGCTGTGGTGGTGGTGTTCTGCGGCTGCTGGGGTGGTGTTCT
>VOMN01120951.1:0-25512 GCA_014899125.1 Orchestia grillus
AATGCGAAGCTCATTTGCACGACTAGGCTGCTAATAAATCAATAGTATTATCACTGCCCCGCTTCCCACGATTTACTGATTCACCTTTGCATAACTTGATTAATTTATGGCAAACTACGAATGAGTTTTATTTCCCCTCGGAGTATCGTTAGATCCCCGTACGACCTTGCTGCCCGGCCCAAAACCGTTACCAAAGAAGCTGAATACGAATAACGTATCGAACCGCACTACTGACAGAGGTCATTCATTTATGCTCAAAAATATGTCTGCGTCCCACACACCAATTTATTCAATGAAACATTAAACGTCTCTTGACTTTCGACGAGCAAGATATGCGAAGTTCAACAAAATGAGTAAAGAGGTTTGCAATCTAGAACAGGCTAGTTTTCGTGCTACGACAAGTACGGGGCACCAAAAATGCAAGTCATGAATGCTCATATAATCGATTCAAACGTAGATATTTTCGAAAGCTTTTCACATTTTTAGGAGAATTGTGCTTTTAATAAGCAGAGAAGTTACGAATACAAATTAAATGAAGAGTGACCACTGCCGAGTTTGATAAACAGTGGCAAAAAACGCTTTGTGCAATGAGCGCGCTCACATCATAAATGAATGAGCACAAGTTTCCTCAAATCTTATTCACTCTAAAAATTAAAAATCTTCCTTGAGATGCTAGATTAAATTATTCGTTTTCAAGCTTCATTTTCACATGAAATGAGATCCGATGAGAGCGAAGAGAAGAAGAAGAGACCATTCGTCACAACGTTGGCACGTCAACATGCTGCAACAATGGCAGACCAGGCACCATCACAGAATACTGACATCACATTCTAAGCCCTGGTAGAAAAAGGAGCCTTCAACGAGCTACCAGTCCATTGTACAGATGGACGTCCTCAACGAGCTACCAGTCCATGGTACAGAGACAGACAAATCCACGCTACGCCAGTGTGGACGAAACCTTCAATTTGAGTTTATTTTTGAGGAGTAGCCCAGTGGGGGGTTGCATTTCACGAGCTGCAATCGCTCCGCTGCTGTATCAACGAGATAACAGTGGGAGCCGTGCGATAGCGAACATAAAGCTTGCGAGATGACAGTGGGAGCCGTGCGATAGCTAACACAAAGCTTGCTACTCTCCTCAAACAACTCACGTGTTCCCAGCTCGTAGAGCCACTACACCTGCTGTGAGATTGCCGGTGCCACGTGAAGGCAAGTATCACAAATATTCGTTTCACATTCAATGCTACGCCTACGTACAGATCTCCATTTTCCCTCAACTGAACTTCATGAGATTTCATAAAGATTCAGCGATGTTTGGTTTAATATATATTTTTCATCTACTTGCATATGAGATAATTTTCATTCAAATTATCATCTTTAACAAAATGCGAATGCTAGTTTAGAATGATCTGTGAGATCCTAGAGCTACTAAAGGCGCACCAAAGAATCAAGACTACACTATTTAAGACAACACGTAGCGACAATAACAAAAAACTAGTGCACATCAAGGATGCGGAGTCGAAAGGTATACACTCCGACTCGTACGCTGTAACCCTGGTACACCGATTGCTTAAAATTCATAATAGATACACACAAATCTCAAAAAATTTACCATCTCTTTTCCATACATAACAACGTTGCCAGAAGCATGACGAAATTACGTAATGACTAACTAACCAGTTCTATTACCCTTTCCTTAACGTTCGAGTCCGAATAATTACAACGCATTATTCTTATCGTCAGAGGTTGCGAGAGAGATAAGCGCATAGATGGACGCTGGATAACAGCACCGACAGACTAGCCACCGGCCGGCAGCGCGGCCGGCGCCTGTCGCTTCTCTCGAGATAACGGCCGAAAGCAGAGGTCTCAATCAACTTGCGCCAACGTTACACTCGATCCAACTGGGTAATGAAAATAGAATTTACTGAAGAAATACTGACCGTTGATATGATCAATATGTCATGAAAGAAACGTTGCACGATTCAAAATACGGAACCAACGAGATGCACAAATGCTACAACTTTGCATAGGAAACCCAATTTATGTTAAAATTATTGACTATCGATGAGATTACATCAGCTTGTGAGAAACCAACACGATTTGAAGGAAAAAACTCTGCGCCCCAGAAGGAAATGTCTTGTGAAGATTTATAGAGGGAACTTGGTGACGCTGATCAGGAAGCCTAACAGCCCACATAAATCATTATTAAAACTCAAATCGTCTCAGTGAATCGAAAATAACCAGGAGAACTTAATCCTAAATATTTTATCACTAGATACGAACAGGTTTTGTAGCTCTTAAGATATCCCTGAAGAAGCCATGGCAATGAAATCAACGCACTTTTTTTTGAGGAGACATTTTGGCAACACTGCACAAACTACGCGACTAGAATATAAATCATATGAGATTTCCCTAATGAGAAAATTTATCTAACCATAAGGGCGAAACTGCTATCCAAATAAAAGCTTATTCTATTTTATTGTTCGACAAAGCCCAGCCAACCGTTCTAAAGACACAGTACACTGTTAAAAACCGATGCGTTTTTTTGCAGTTTCTTTACGTTTACCAGAGTTTACCGGCCAGACTGCTTAATTAAAGGACGAACGTTGCTCCAGAGGAATATTACTGCCGCGATCTGTGAGCGGCCACAAGTAATTTCTCGCCTAGAGAGATAATCTGTGCCAAACTGCCAGAGTACGTCAAAACCTACAATCTCTGCGAAGAATGCCTGAAATCTAACGCGCAACTGCCCCGATTTTTAACAGGGTACTGTTGTCCAAAGAAATGCTTCATTTCACTTCATTGTTCGACAAACCCCAGCTGTCGAGCTAGACTAGTTCAGTTGCAGAACTACAGCTGCAGCTAAAGAGCACGCGAGTGTTGCTCTTCCTAATGGAACACCATCACGAGGACACGGAGATACAGTTGAACCACTCGTCTACCCGCATATTGGACGTGGAATACAACGAACAAGATCTGCTGGTCTGAATACATAATCCGGAATATAAGGTACGCAAGTGCAGAAGAGTCACGTCAGAAATATTCACGTTAACGGATATTCATCCCCTTCAATTAGTTGGTAAATGAAAGGGTCACTGTAATTTCATATGAAGAATACCTTCAAGATATGAGGGGCACCGGGATTTCCCTGGCGCACAGTGAGATGTCTGACTGTTAAGCAAGTTACTTAAGCATTGGGCCACTCCCTACATACAATTAGTAGCAGCGAAAATCAAATAGCTATCCAAGCTATAGCATGATACAAACATCGTTATAAAAAGTCGACATTTTCTGTACTCTACTATGAAATGCAGTTTTCATACCAACACGTTTCCCTGTGACTCTGCTGTCTGGTTTGCTGAAAGCGAACCACCGCTGACTCACATCATGCGTTGAGTGTTTTGACGCAATGATAAAAACAAGAAACAAAAATAAATAAAACACTGGGGCTGAAAAAAGTTAACTCGTTTGAGTAATTCAACGACTTGCACTTACCAATTTCAGGCGGAAGGGTGAGATAACTACCAAATTAGCCTTAGGTGGGTGGCGCTCGCTGGCAATTTGCGCGCATGCGCGGTTTCACGTTTCGAAATTATTGAATTACAAAATATGAGTACATTTCTCTCCCCCCGCCCCCGTGAACACTCAAAAGGTAAGCAAGACGTGCACATGGAAAGAAACTGGTCGCAAGCACCGCCCACCTTGCTGACGATGAAGAGATCCTCCCTCTTGACGACCCCTTCCTCGAACTTGGCCTTGAGGGCAACACCGATCTCCTCCTCGTTGCCATAAGCCCAGGCCGTGTCGATGTGGCGGTAGCCCAAGTCTATAGCGTCCTTCACGGCCTGCGTCACTGCTCCTTCTACGCTCTGTTCACAACAGATGAGTACACTTCATAATGGGTAATTTTGAACGTAAACATTTCACTGCCATGGTTCAGCAGCAGCGTGTTCGTCTGCCGTAACAAAACGGGAAGGTGCATTGAAGAATGGGCAATAAATTTTAAAAGTCCCCATTCTACTGTAGGACTATCGTGGTTTGGTGGCAGCGAGCTCGACTGCAGTTTGCATGCTAGAGCTCTGAATTTTCATGATGTCAAAAGTGCTTTTTCTTGGAAGAGGGAAACTAAACTTGTACTTCCCTATTCAGCCCAAAATGTATATATAAAATGGGTACCAGGGGCAGGATTATCAAAACAATCGTAAGTTATCGGACTTACGTGAAACACGTGCACTGATCGTAACTTTCGTATTCTCAAAGACATCTTAGCGAGAACTAATGCCAAACGGAATCATCGAAGCACGTGGGCCGACAGCCAATCAGAATGCCTGCGATTGGTAAACATTGTAGATGCTAGTTACGTGATATTGGAGGGGAGCGACAGCGGCAGATTTTTACGATGACGAAATTATGGCTTTAATGAATTTCAGACGTCGGATTAGTGAAACGTTATTTTATTAAAACTATATCCCACGGCAACTCCTACTGAATGATGACACTTTATTGCCTCTACAGAATTAGGATAAGAATACCCACCCATTTGTGACTTGAAATAAATGTTACACGCCTCTGAAAGAAATTTCTACGATTTTAATACACTAATCAAATACCGTTTTTTTCTATGTAATAAGGATAAATTATGAAATTCTCATAAGAATAACGGAGATCACATTAGCAAGTAAACTGTAGCAATCGCAATTAAACCTTCATAATTATCATATACGTTCAACAAAAATTTAGGTAGAAATCAGTTACAAGGTGAATCTCTGCCAGCAGCTCGTGTATATATGAATTTACGTGAACTCTGAGGTTACGTGAAATTTACGTGAAAATCTCGATCGTAACTTGTTTGATAATAGCATACATCGTAGCTACGTTCACGTAGCTGGAATTACGCTACCAGCTGATTGCTGCGACGTCTCAAGTAGTTCAGATAATACGGCCCCAGATAATACGACCTACATGAGCTATTACTACGATCAGTTTTTAGACCCTTCAAACCTAAAGTGGAAAAATATGAGAATGAAACTTCTGAAATATAATAAGAGTGCAAAGATTTCACACACAAAATTCTCTCTCGTTGTTAGACAACCACAAGACAAAGAAACTGACACAGACTATTCCCAACTACTTATACGTAACCTAAAATTTTACGAATAAACTCTAATCTCGCATTTGAACCTCAAAATTGTATCATAAGCATTGGTTTATCACCCTTGGTTAAATAAACGTTGACTAAGCCCTTTGCTCTAGTTGGCATAATTGAAGAGAATTGAACAACATACGCCCTTGCAAAACAAGGACATGTGCAAGGACCACAGGCAGTACCAACCTTCCAGGTTCCCAACCCTACGATGGGCATCAGGGCTCCAGTATTGAGCTTCACATGTCGAGATATTGGTGCCATTGTAAAGATAGAAGAATATTAGCCGGCAGGAACTTGTCACACCTTCACACGACGGAGTCTGTCTGAAAAGTGACCTCTTACAGCAGTGGCTGTCAGTTGCGTGTGAAGCAGGCGAATGGTGATGCCAGATAAAAGCATGATGATATTGCTGCACGTGTGCTCTTCAAATGAAGATAAAGCCTTCCCCGTGGGCATCAACACAATCGAAGCAAAACAAATAGAATGGGCATAACCTAGATAGAAGTACTTAGCTACACATGCAGTATTGAAGTATACAATGATTGAGCCATAGGGCATTCCAGCTATTGAATACTATTTTCTTTTACCACACTTCCTTCAGCAATAATATAATTTATTGTTATCATCAAGCCTATTAAGTAAGGCAAACATCTCGCACAATAAAGGTTCATTCATGTATGCATGTACAAGAAGTATTCATCACATATATAAATGACAGTAAATATACTGAACATAATTTACCAGAAGCTGAAGCATTAAAAAAAAAACACTTTTAGCAAGGTAGGTTTCCCTTTGCCTGCTCATTTTTCTTTATTGAAAATTTTCATCAGGTCATTATTCACCACCATTGTTGGTTAGACTACAAAGGATGAAAAATTTTATCATTAGGTTTACAGCATTCAGGGGATAAACATTCCACGCTCGCCATGCAGAGTTCTGGGAACGTTACAAGTGATCCATTTCGTTCTCAAAATGTGGGAAGAATGCACAAAAATGTTGGAGACCAATGAGCACAGAGTGGAAGACCAATGAGCACAGGGTCACAGAGTGGAAGACCAATGAGCACAGGGTCACGGAGTGGAAAGCCACTAATTTGAGGGTCAAGGAGTAATGTCACAGAGCTGTAGGCCACAAAATTTATGCTCATTAATTTAAACAAAATGCATCATTTAGTGGGTTAAAACTACATAAAAAAAGGAAGTTAACATTGGAGAACATTATAACCAAAAGGAGTTAAACAGGAGGATTGTTGTCACACATTGATAGCTAAAGCAGAAGGAAGTGATATCACAAATTTCCATTAGTAAAATAAAAAAAGTAGAATTAAAAACATTAAAAGAAAATTATTTGCGTAATTGCTAGAAAGTTATCAAATAAAATTCAGTCAATTTAGCAGACAATGGGGGAGGAGGGAATTGTTAATAAACTAGCAGAGAAAATGAGCTCTGAACAATAGTAATAAAATAATTAGGACTCATCTTTGTATTATTTCTGGTACCTGCAACAAGAATGGGGCTGCAAGACATTAGTAGAATGGTACTGCAAGACATTAGTAGAATGGGGCTGCAAGACATTAGTAGAATGGGGCTGCAAGGCATTAGTAGAATGGTGCTGCAAGGCATTAGTAGAATGGGCTGCAAGACATTAGTAGAATGGTGCTGCAAGACATATTAGTAAAACATTGTATTTAAAATCTGAGGTCCAGTTCATGTTGAAAGTGCTGAAATAAACATTCATATATTCAATAACAAATTTCATTGCCTTTGAATGAAAATTTGCTGAGCAAGTTAACGGAGAAATTATACCCATTGTTTGTAATGCACAATAGTGGTACTTATCCTGGTGCCACCATGTATGTAACCATAATAGTGCTACTTATCCTAATACTGCCATGTATGTAGGATTTAGTTAGCAATAAGTTTCTTCATGTTATTCGGAATGCACATTCGAACTTTACATTTCAATGCCAATGCTTCGCATTTTAGACTTTGTTTATCCTTTGTTTGATTTATTTTGACCAAACCCTTGCCTAGACTTCTTGTAGTTAAAGGCAAGTCAAATAATCGAAGACACGATAGCTGAAAATTCAGTTATTTTATTGCACTTGACAGTAACCAGCATCTGAAGTGTGAAGAAACCTGCAGAGCCAACAGCCTTTACATCTAAACTTGATACAAAAAAGCTGATGCCTCCAACATCTAAAACAATTGTTTGCACCCTGAGATGACATACCAACTTTCTGAGTAACACGCTTCTTCACAGAGAACTTTCTGACCATTACCTAGCTACCTTGCCATTCTGAAAAAAAATGCTAGGAATAGGACCCGTAAGAAATTTTTGTAGAAGTTACTTTTTAATCAAAATCTCTTAAGTTTATTGAGTTCATGATGTAGTGTTATAAGTAATAGAAGTAGTATTAAGAATGGTAGTGCTTCAGTAACTTGGACTAATTTGTATCCAAAAAGGAGGGACCATTAAGTACAGACTTTGGAGAACATAGAATCTATGCACAAGGCATGTTCACACATTGAATCCCTGTGCAAAGAAACAGCAGTTTAAGAAGGATGAGGAAGAAAAAATAAAGAATAATCAGCAAGGAGGCATAAAAATGGAAATAAGCAAATGGACACAAAAGACAGAAGCCATGAAGGCCTATCTATAACTGAGGTAATTTAACAGTGCCCTCCTGGAGATGCCAGTTCCCATAGTATAGCATAAACAAATCTAATCAACTCAACCCATTACAATTCTGCCTATACTATATCCTATGAGAGGGTAGTGGAGAGAAAATAACCTTTATTAAATCAAACACGTTTTACCGTTGGATTTTAAATGCCTTACAGCTACTGGTGTGGTGGGGTATGAGAGGAATGCGTTATTGAAACTTCCTTTGCCAAGGGTGAAAATGCCTCACGTAAAAATGCCTCCCTGAGCCGAGTATTGAACCCAGGTCCTTTTGGTTACAAGACCACCAGGCTACCAACATGCTGTGGAGCCCAGAAACTATTCATTGACTTCACAAATATTCAACTAACATTGATATATTCTTGAGATATTCTCACACATTTTCAAAAAATGATTTGCTATAATTGAGAATTTTCACTATTGTTCAAATTTCAACTTTTTTAATTTTTACAAAAGACCATTATCCCAAGAGGGTATTTTATGTAACTTTTAGGTGTATTTGTATCCATTTGTTATTAATATGAACACAGATGCTGGCACATATTGATACATTTTCAGATAATGATACTTTTAAAGCATGTTTTATGCACTCTGTTTTATTTGTAAAATGTGCACTTTCAAATTTTTATGCAAAAGAATCTTTCCAAATGGTAACCTTTCTTCATATAACCTAATCTAATCCTAATTAACCAAATTAAACTTTGCTCATTATCATATTGGAACGTTGACAATGCCAACATATTTTCAGAACTTTTGTGTTATCTGTCGTAAAGTAAAACTTTTCCCAATTTGGGGTTAATTTTCACTTTCATGTGGCCAACTGCACAGAGCATTCCGTTCATTGCACAGCCTTCATTTTGATATGATCAAACAGGAATATTTTGTCCAAGTGGTGGAAACTTATTGATGAAAAGCTTAGAAGCATAAAATAAGGTGTATGGAAAGACATTCCAAAAATTCCTATACTAATAATACATGATGATACTAACTCTACAGAAACCAGGGACACGTTTGTACATATTTTAGTATCATTATTGAGCACATTTCAAATTAACATCCTAGCAAATTCACACCCTGTTATATAAAATTATCAAAACCTATCCTAACCTATCTTATAGTAACCCTAATAAAAAAGGAAAGAAGCACCAGAGTGGGAGACATTGTACAATGTAAACTAATTTTTCGAAAGGTTTCTTACAATTGAAAATATTTGAAAATATGTTTCTGCCACTTAGGAAAAAATTTAAATCCAATAACTTTTGAATGAGAGCTGTACAATAAATGAGAACTCCTCTGCAATTGACCATAGTAAAGTAAAAATTGACCCATATTTATTTCAATTTCATGACTGAAATTTGGAGAATCAAATCAATTATACCATCCACAGGTTATGGTTATGCCACCCAGAAACATCTTAACCATTTCAATGAGCCTGCACCTTTCCTATTTACACTTAAAGTAAACGAACACAGTATATGCAGTTAAAAACTTACTAAGTTAAGAAATGCTAAAACTACGCAAGACATACTATAAGTGCACAAGAAGGACTTATAACACAAAAATCTTTACTCGACGTAATTCTTCAACCCGTAACCTCTTTATCTAAGCGGGAATAAAACCTACACGCACATACTACCTTCTGAAGTTCTGATACACTAACACCTCAGCAGCTCCAAGTATCCAACGTTCAACTGTGCACAACAATGCGCAAATTGCGCATCGGCGCTTGGCGCCGGTTCTTTAGGGTTTTTTACTCCGGCCAATTGTCTCACAAGAGGCATGTTGCTTACCGCCACAGTCGCACCCTTCAACCTTGACAACAGAGCAGAGTCGGCCTTGGAATTTCAACTTCGGGAGAAGTCATAATTATCTCTGAATTTTT
Organism: Orchestia grillus; assembly: GCA_014899125.1. Classification (NCBI taxonomy): domain Eukaryota; kingdom Metazoa; phylum Arthropoda; class Malacostraca; order Amphipoda; family Talitridae; genus Orchestia; species Orchestia grillus. The sequence goes on from VOMN01120951.1 coordinate 9,711, forward strand.
TTTTTTTTCATCAGCCAAATACATTTAAGGTCTCATGTTTCATCAGCTCCATGTGTCACATGTCCTTCTCGATTATATTTCATCCACAATCGTCACACTTTAGAATACTAGCCCAGCCTGCTCGCTTGGCTGGTTGATCAGTCCGTCTCTGTGTCATGCTCTTAAGAATTTAGATAGTAGAAAACTCCCGGGTTTGTGTTCCTACTCAGCGAGGTTGTCGGAGAAGATTCAGTATGGGTGATACTGAAAATAACATTATTTCCTGCCAGATTTACCGTAAATAAGAGGGCATCGTAAAAAATTAACATCATTAATTGTCCCGCTATTATTGGCGAGGTGCGTCTACTATATAATATAATTTGTCTTTATACTAGTTCTTTACTAAGAACTAGCTGCAGGACTCGCGAATAATTCGCGGTTAGAATCTTTAAGAGTTTAAGTTTATGATCAAGCTGTAGCACAGATACCGTTATGATCTTTGAATTTATTGATGAAGGTTGTGACACACATTGATACGTGAATAGTTACAAGCTTATTAATACATAGATGACGTGAACGTAGCCACTCGCTAGCCGCTACGCAGATTTGTAGAGTCAACGCGTGAATATGATTCCGTCAGTTTTATAACTGCGGACAATGAACTTTTTATAAACGGGAAACAAATATTCTTCATATGTTATTATGTGTTTTCTTTTATGGCTCAAATTTAAGGTTTTGATTAAAAAATTATTAGCCATTCAAAATATCGTCAAATGGAAATAGTTTCATGTAAAAGAGACAAAATTAATGTACGCTAGAAGTGAAACATCCACAATAGACCATATGGTAACACACATCTGAAGCAGTGAGTTGATGATTTATTTTATCTGCAGTGTACAAGTTCCAGGCACCGTCCGCACGCCCGTGCCAAAGCAACTGCACGCTGTGATAGTGACACTCGAGCCTTCAACAGAGTGTTCCCTCCCCACCAATCTCCTGACTCACTGACCTTCAAAGCTCCTCTGTCGCCCTATAACATTGCAACTGCGCAGTTCTTGGTACTCCCGATGAAGGTCACGGTTCTGTAGAGGTAACCTAACCTGTCTCACAGGCGCGGATGAGTCACTATTTCACGATAAAACTTGGAACGCGATGCTATGACTGTAATTGTTAATAATTTAATCATCTCCAGGAAATGGGGATGGTCGCTCTCTAGGGTCCTAGTTGAACTTTGAAAACTGCACCTGCAATGAAAACAGTGTAGAATCCTCCTTTATTAACGTTTAACAATATTTCTAGCTTCTTCTATCTTATTTAAAAACCCAGGATATTTTATACGATGTCGGAATTTTTACAGTATGGATCGATATTCTGTTCTGTTTTGTGTCCCGCTAAGACATTTCATATTACTGATTCTTTCAATTTAAAATGAAAATGAAATGCATTGAAATGGATGTTTTCGTAAAGACGTAATACACGATTAGCTTTAATTTTTTCCTCCTTATGCTAAGAAGATAACGCAAAATATATAGTCTCTGACATGCGTGTTGCTGAGCAGCTCTCAGGCGATGATGTGGTTTACGTACTGTAAAAGGAAAATAGAGAACCAAATATTGCGTATAATGCTCAAACAAAGTATGTAGTGAAGCATGGCAGTGCATGAAGAGAATAATTCACAAAGTCGTTAGGTTACGTTAGGTAAGGTAACTAGAGTAGTATGAACCTCAAAATTTCAGCAATTACATAAAATGTTTAAAATTTCAGTCATTTCGTGCAATGCCTGAAATTTTTAGGCATTACACGTAATGACTGGTTTCATTTTTTGCCTGTATCATATACGTGAATATATCCGAGTTCTTGCTAAGTTGACAGGGGCCGCACAGCGCAGTACTGAAAGTTTGAGCTCTCGAGACGCACCTGTGCTTGTTCTCCTAAAGAACTATTTTCTGGAACAAAGACGTAAACTGAACACTTCGGATCAATGTGCGCTGGTACCAGACACGGTTTATTCAATAAGTTTTGACAGCTAAATCCTTCACATTCTATACTTGGTTCAAAATCCCTTTCATGGAGATGATGCTAGTTTTTCGTAAAAAATAAAATGCAGCCTTATTGCATGTTATGCACTCACGAGGCTACAGCTATTTTTTCCTACAAAGCTGAATGCTCCTTCATCGCAAAAATATTTAATTAGGTCAGGAACAGGTCAAGTCGATCCATACTGCGCGTGACATACTAAACTCAAACTATTTTTAGGAGTAAATAAGTCAAATCAACATATAATGAAATGCGTCGGTGCCTCCATTCATTCAATAAGTTTCTGCAGCTTGACAGCATTGGAGGCATCGATATCACCGCCCTGGTGGGTCGCTGCCTCCATTGAGAGCCCTCGAGCACCTGCACACCGAGTGCACCTGCACACATGTACTACGGGCGCGTCATGATGGTCAACCATATTTTTAGTTTACAAAGAGTCCCTTCACATGATCGGTCAATGTCTGAAGACAGTGCGGAACACACCCAGATATAGGTATCAAATGCTAACTTAGGTCTTAATTCTGGAGTCACACCGAAGTCCAGGGACCGTAAAATCCTTTGACTCCGACCTCACTCCAAAAAAGAGCGCAAAGTTCGCATTCGATGCCCGTATTTGGGTGTGTTCCGGCACTCTCTTCAGACTCTGAGTAATCGTGTGAAGGGCCTTAAAGAGCGAAATGAAACAAAGACTGAACAAATATATTTTTATTTTTTGAATGCGTGTGTAATCAAATTTTGTTTTACTTTATGTCAGGGTAAAAATACTCTTGTTCATCTTCTAATTTTTTTTAGCTTATGTTAGGCCAACGAATGCGTCAGATCCTCAAGCCCCCTCGGCACAATTGGGACACAACAAATTCATCCAAATTTGTCGACCGACGACCCGCTCCAGACGCCAGCGAGTGGGCAGGGAAGAGAAAGACTCGAGGATGGCCTGCTCTGTCCATCATAAGTAGGCTGCAGACTCGAGGATGGCCTGCTCTGCCTATCATAAGTAGGCTGCAGACTCGAGGATGGCCTGCTCTGCCTATCATAAGTAGGCCGCAGACTCGAGGATGGCCTGCTCTGCCTATCATAGGTAGGCCGCAATGCGTCGTCTCTCAGGAGGAAAAAGCAAGCAAAGCGCGGGCACCCAACACAGTGTGAGAGGGCATCACGTGCGCTGGCTTAGGGTACGTGGGTCTCACAGCAGATGAGGCTACGATAACAAGAAGGGGCACGTGTACTCTGCCATGCTCGACTTAATGATCACATTCGGCTGCCCTTGAAAGTTTCTTATTCCTCATGATGGATGAAATGAAAGATGTCTGTCGTTCGGTTTATTGTCATCAAGTCAAAATTACACTAACAATATCAAGGCCTTATCGTGATGTTATCTTAACTGTGCGTTCACAGAACCATGTAGTCAATCAATATGTTCGAGGAACTTAAATCTGATCGTAAATGACATGTGCGGAAAAAACAGCAATTATTATTTTTCGTGCATGATAAAGATATGACAAAGTCGAGCCGGAAGACAAATAGAAATAAAATTCAAAGGAATAACGGGTGTTACATCCCCCCCGACTCCTATAAAAAAAACCTGTGCATTGAAATATCTCTTTCACATGCTTCCTAGAACGGAAGTGAAGGAGTATCTGGAACGAATACTGAACGCAAACTCAAACACACAAGTTTCAAAATGCTGTATCTTCTCTTGACAATTGTGACACCCATTTAAACTGTAAGTACACATCTACTCCTACGATTTTCAGTGACTGTACAGCTAATCTACTCTTCTTATCCAAATAACAGTAACGTCTGACCGTGTGCGAGGCGAGTCACGGAGACAAATGACGTAATTTATTCTAATGGAGAATGTGTACATGTGCATGTTTTCAACGAGCGTGTTTACCTCGTGACCATTTCTACAAATGTAAGGGTCATAGTATCCCAGTCTTATTCGGCTACAGTACCGAATTTTGCACGTTTACCTTCTATTACGACTGCTTTGACTTACATGCACCAGTCATGTGAAGCTCTGACCTCCCACGCACGTCATGTGAAGTCCTAACATCGCATGCACATACAAATACAATCTATAGACTCCCAACCAGTCACAAAACGCTGCACTAAAGGCCCCTTCACACGATCAGTCAAAATATGAAGCCAAAATTTGAAGACAGAGTCGGAAGACACCAAATATGGGCATCGAATGCTAACTTTGCTCTCTATTCTGGACTGAGGTCAGAAGTCGAGCGACAGTCCTTCGACTCCGGTCGGACTCCAGATTAGAGAGGAAAATTAGCATTCTAGGCCCATATTTAGGTGTTTTCCCATACAGCCTTCAGACTCTGCCTGATCGTGTGAAAGGCCTCTTACACGTAGAGTTTCAGAACGGAGGCGAGGCGAAAAAAGTTATTATTCGTCCGATGTATCTCCATTAATTTTACATTAATGATAGTGTACATGTAATTAATGATAGTGCTTATTAATGCGCATTTATGCGCGCATGTATGTGCATTAATTGGCGTATTAATGCACATCAACACACGTAATGAAGCACACTAATGTACCTTCAAGTGTGTAGTAATACGCGTTCCAATGTATGCAGCGCCACACAGGACGCAGATGCCCACACGCTCACTGTACCACACGTTCGTCAAGTCGCGCCAACAATCACGTGAATCCATCGGAAAAATTGTGAAGAGTGTGTACTGCTGAGTGATATTTATCATTCGTCAACGTTTCTCATACACAAAAAGTAAAAATAAAATTCAATGTCGAAGGAACTTTTGCTGGGGCCTGAAAGCAGGCATGCTATGTATGTATTCTTCGCTATAGTTTAGCTGCTATTTCATACTATGGCAACGAATTAATGTAATTCAGGGAATAAATTAATGAAAAATTTGACACAGGTTCTAATGAAAAATGTTGAAAAAATTCCTGAGAATGAGAGAAATAATATGAAAAATTACTACTTACTCTTCAACTGCACAATAAGAAAAAATGCACAGGTCACGCATGTGAAGTATAAGTACATCAATGACACATCAGACACGAAAGCATGTCGAAAATTTCAATGGGCACTTTGAACATTACGTAGAGCAAATATGCACCCTGTCATGTTACATCCTTCGCTTTTGATTTAAATCAACCTCTGTCCTAAGAACAATATAACCGGCAACGACAGGCGTTAGATAGCTAAAGAACCAAGATTCAAATATTTGACGTTTTATTTAGGTATTTCATTGAAATTTCTGATTTCTTCTCAGTCCATCCGTAGAATTTATGGGCCGTCGTAGTAAGTTAAACATTCGCATGAAATACCGCAGACTTACTCGAAGGTGGGTCAAAGTTAGCAAACCCACGAGTACGTGTACCTTACTGTCACAGGACTTAGAAAAGTGTGCCGTAATATGTTTATGAGTCAGAAAATTGACTGGTCACCTACGTCCAGCTAATCCTAACTCTATACACTGCAGTCATGCCCTTACAGCTACTCTAAAGACAGCGTTTCACGTACTACCATATTTAGAGCCAACCAGACACGGCCGGAAGCATTTTGATGTTTAGTAAGCGGTTGTTTCTGGTCAATGCTTGTGACATTACCAGAGAGCTGTCTGCATATCTACGCTTGAAGGGAGTATGTAAAATGATTGAGTCTTCAGGGACAAGTTAATGTACAAAAAATTGTACTGAAAAAGTAGACCTATTCCAAGTAGAACGTACGAACAGCTATACATTTTAAGTCAAAAGAACAGTATTTTCAAGGACATGATGTTCACTTTCAGAACAGAATGAACAGCTGTAATTTTGTTCACCCTTCCTCTAGCATTTTTGAACATTTTTTTTTTTCAAAACATAAGCTCACATTTCCTTGGGATGCACTGCATCAGTCGAGTGTAGCGAGGGGTAGGTAGGAATGCCGATCGATATCTTCTTTGTTGGCAGTGTTAATTTAAAAAGGTAAAATTCGTAGTTATGCATCTTGAGCCTTGCAGTCCTTTTTTTGGTTTGGTCAGTGCTTTAGATGTGACCTACATGCGGCGTGGCGTCAGGAGCAGGAATACCTGCATGGCGACGTCCAGCCCTTGTGCTTCTTTTTCTTCCTTTGACATCATCTCGACGGTCTCCAAGATCTTCCAAATTGCGATTTGGCCTGGAAAAGAAAGTGTCAGTCTTTTGTTTCGAGTCTATAGTGCGTCTAAATCCAATGGCAAAGGGCGTAAGAATATGGGTTCCACAATCATTGCTATAAAAACATATATATACACCCATACCAGTCTGGTTTCGTAAAATTGCATCGTCAGTGAATGTCATCTGAAAAAGGTAAACTACATAGTGTAATTTATGTAACAAAATTTACGTGGGATAAAATGCACATATCTCAAATAAAAAAACAACTAAGATAAAATTAAAAAGTTCCTACATATTCAACCAGCGCGTAAAAAACTGAGCACATTTCAACCAGCTGACTCACGCAAGATGTAGCGGGACTGAGGTGAGGTCTGAATTTAGCGTCGTTTTTTGTAGATGTGCAAAGATTCCAGAATTTTTAAATCTATTGCATTGCTTATTGAGTCTATTATTGAAAAGTTGTTTAGTCTGAAAGGATGATCTAAATTTTCGCAGTGGGTCAGAAGGTTCGAGTGAGCAGGTTTTTCTATCTGTCTATTAGTTCTATGACTAATGCCTAAGTGTTCTGAAAATTTGATCCTTGCTTTTGAGACGTGCTCCATATAAAGGAGCCATTGCAGGCTTCACATTTAAACTGATATATAATGTTAGAGCGCACATCCGACGGCAAGGAGTTTTTATATTTAAAAAATTCCTAACTTTGAAAGAGTTCTTCAGGCAAAATTTAAAATAGCGGATAATGACTAGACAACACGGTAACTAGCCACGTAAATAGTTTCTTTTGCTGCAGTTTGCATTTTTGGACGTGGATAATAGATTTAGTTCGAAAAATATTTGACACACTTGTCGACTAAATGAGTTGGGTGCCCGTTGTTTGCAAAAAAATTCTTTAGAAACTAATTTTCTTATTAAATGAAGCGAACGTCGACGATAGTTGATACCCTCTATGAATTAAAGTTTTAATTGTATTGATATTACATAAATACGGGGTAGCACTGAAAATGCTAGTTCCAAGACCGTTAAAGGTGGGTTTTCTGTAAATGTTGGTTATCAAGTTCGTCTCGGTGCGTCCGACGAGGATATCCGGGAATGGTAATTTTGTCTCTCTATTCCTCTATCGTAAAATTTATGTTACCGTGACACTTAGTTACATAACTCAAGAAGAGTTAAGCGTACCCTTTCTCTTTGAAAATCACGAAGGTGCTCTCCAAGCATCGCCTGTAAAAAATTGGTTCGAAGTAAAATTGGTAGACCATCAACATATCAGGGCTACTGGCCAATTTGTTCCCTCTACTATGATCTCGGCCAATCATTATAGCAATGTCCGAGGTAAATTGCTTCTTGTGAAACTCTGGTACAATTTTTGACTTCTCACTTGCTGTTACATCACTTTGCGGCCCATCTTGGGCGTAAAATGAAACTGTAATTACAGCAACAATGTACCAAAACGAATACGTTTTGCCTACTACTGCGCAGATCGCGTAAAAAATTTAGCACGACACATAGAACAGAGTTTCCACACGCAGCATAAAATGTTACAGGTTTTCATGAAAACGTACTTGAGTAATTACCAAAAAACAAATCTGCTTACAATTTGGAACGTGACGTACAGTTCCAACCCTCAGATTGGGTTCAAAAATGGCCATAAACTTACCGAAAAGTTCATGAACGACATAGTTCGGTACGGTGAAGGGGGGGCCCTGGAACTTCTCTTGGGGCCTGTAGTAGAAATTGTTGAGCAGATAGCGGAAGTGTGGCCGCAGTAACCGTCTGATTATTGAAGCGTACCTGTAGCGATAAATGCATCCCTGCGGTCAAAGGGCATCCCTGCAGTCAAACGGCATCCCTGCAGTCAAAGGGCATCCCTGCGGTCAAAGGGCATCCCTGCAGTCAAAGGACATCCCTGCAGTCAAAGGGCATCCCTGCAGTCAAAGNGGCATCTCTGCGGTCAATAGGCATCTCTGCGGTCAATAGGCATCTCTGCGGTCAATAGGCATCTCTGCAGTCAATAGGCATTTCTGCGGTCAATAGGCATCTCTGCGGTCAATAGGCATCTCTGCAGTTAAATGTGTAAACTTTTCGTACAAGAAGAGTAGTCAAAAAAGTCCCGGACAGCTCCTAAGAAGAAAACAACTTCAGAAACAGGCGCAGCAATTCCGCAAAAACGGAATTTGTTGGTAACAACGCAGGTTCCCATTGAAACAGATAACTGCACAAGTACAAGCGCAGAAGTGTATGGATAATTGCACATCATTTGTAGAAAAATAATTCAACTCTTAATAAAAAATAAACTTTTTTGACCGTCTCTTTTGAAAACATTTTAATTGTGTTCGTATATTCAACCCATTAAAATATACTATTCTAGAACCATTTGGTTTACATGCGCCAGCGATGTTGGCCACGAACGTTGGGGAAGAAAAGGAAAACCTGAATAGTTTTACATTCACTGCGGAATATATCATACTTCAAATGAAAATACATTAACGGTTGAGAGGTCAGGTAAAAGGTGTAAAACTTATATTCATTTCTATAAAATGCGAGCCTTAATGGCTCACATTTGTTCAGAAAATATACTTCACCTCTGGTGGCTTCCATAAACATTTGAGAACATTTTATTAAATCATGCAATGGAAATTTTTTTATTGGCCTGGGATTTTAGTGTGAAACACAGCGTTCGTCTTCGCTGTGGAACAAGGCGTTATATTATTTCATAGTTATTTCAATTGTTAACGCTATTTCAGTCAATTGGAGCTACTGGGGCTATTTCCAGTTATTATACATATATATGCACAATCACTACTATTACGGCTGTTACGCTATTTCAGAGTATTAGCGGAAATCTTTATTAAATTTTTCACATAAACATGAGACTACTTTTAAGAAAAAGGGCTGAAATTGGAAGAGTAACAGTTTGAGGAAACACAGCTCTGGATCTCTGACGCTAACGACATAGCACGACTCTGACGACTTCCGTGGCTCATTTTCCTTCACAGAAAGAAGCCTGCCAGGTTCCATCGGCGAGATTTAGGCCGACTGGTTAGCTTTAAATGACTTAATGGAATTAACAGGAGAACAATAAAGAACCTTACCCCACTCTCTGACTTTCGGGAATTGAGACGAGGGCGCCCCTGTCCCACACGCCATCAAAGCGACCCAGCTCTTCCACGTGCAGCTTGAATATGTCGCCCACGTATATCTGCAGCGACCGGTGGGGGTTCTGCGCACAGCACATTGTATCACACACACAGTATATTGTATCAAGCACACAGTATATTGCATCAAACACACAGCACATTGCATCAAACACACAGTCCTTTGTATCAAACACACAGCACATTGCATTGAACACACAGCACATTGTATTGAACACACAGCACATTGTATTGAACACACAGCACATTGCATTGAACACACAGTGCACTTCGCATCGAAATGTCCCAGCTACTCGCAGCGTAACTCTACTACGTCACTCCCGTATACCAGTCAAACTCTAGTGCGTCACTCACGTATACCAGTCAAACTCTAGTGCGTCACTCACGTAAACCAGTCAAACTCTAGTGCGTCACTCACGTAGACCAGTCAAACTCTAGTGCGTCACTCACGTAGACCAGCCAAACTCTAGTGCGTCACTCACGTAGACCAGTCAAACTTTTCGCCGCCCCGTCCATAATCAACCATCTGGCGGCGATACCAACGCTCGGGCGGCCGATGTTATGGAAAATAGTGCACGCACCCCATACAAAACGGCAGGACTTACTTCAAAATAGCACAACAGAAAATAGTGCACGCACCTCATTTAAAACGGCAGGACTTGCTTCAAAATAGCACAACAGAAAATAGTGCACGCACCTCATTTAAAACCGCAGGACTTGCTTCAAAATAGCACGACCGAAAATAGTGCACGCACCTCATTCAAAATATCAGGACTTACTTCATTTACTCGCAGAATGAATAAAATTAATAGTATTTTCCCAGTGATGCAGTAGAGGGTCACAAATGCTCCTCGTCGTTTCCTTTGATATGAACTGTTGGTAACCAAATTAAGGGAACCAAACTGATTTCCTGTCATATTCTATCACTGCACAGTGGTACATAAGTCACTTCACTACTCTGAACATTTATTAGAAAACAACTAATGTAGCTATAAAAATAGATTTCATATGAAACTAATGAAAATTTTGAAGTTTTATCATTCAAGTACGATATACTTGAAATATTATCTATTATAATTTAAACTCAAGCGTATTCTTTGTACGTATGTTCCATGACTTTTCCCCAAGATTTGGAGTAATTATTTTGATTTCTTCGCTGATGTTGTTTTTTTAACTCATGGAGAATATTAGGCATATTGATGTAAGCCTTTCCTTTAAAATATCTCCATAGGAAAAATATACAGAGGTTAAATCAGGAGATCGTAGGGGAGATGGAACGTCACCAAAACGTGAAATAAAACGACCAGAAAAGGCCGCTTTAAGTATTATCATGGTTTTTCTTAGTATTGCTTTAGTTTTAGTATTACTGATATCTCTGAATCTTAATATCATTGTAATAATGCAATGTTTGAAAGGCCTTTGATGATTATTGTTTTGAAGTCCCTCTGTACTGCAACTAACGGTCCACTGCGACAGAAATAACTTTCCACCATCTTGGCTCGCTGGTTCTTGCTGTATTTCAGCATTTTTGAGATATGATAATTGTGTAAATTTCGATAACAAAATATGCTTAAAATTCGTATCATGGATACAGGATAAAACTTCAATTTATTTTTTATTTTTTATGTAACGCATTTTTATAGCTGCATTAGTTGCTGCGTTATGAATGTTCAAAATAAAGAAAAGACTTTTGCTCCATATTGTAGAATATTTAATTTTCTGTAGGTTACATTCATTTATGACACGATATTCAGTATCCTATCTACGGCACTGCCGCATATCAGTGCGTCTTACAGTAATATTCTCCTGCGCAAAACTGATGAAGGCACCGAGAGGCAAGCCAAGTAAGCAACAAGCTCTGAATTATTATACCTACATAGAATGATTGGTGTGTCTGCATCAAAATTAGATGCAATTCTTCAGAAAGAAGAAGAAGGTATAGATTCCATGTACTTTTGATTCATAAATGCTACATTTTTCACTACTCAGTAGAGACAGTAACAAAATGCTATAAGAGATACGTAAACAGTTATCTTTTATTATTTATTCCAAAAGACATCTGTTGCCTGTTGTCTTAAATTTGCCCAGGAATCCAAAAGCTTGGGTAGTAAACTAAAAAAACCTGTTGATTTTTTTCAACACCAATAAAGAACTGTTGATGTGCCAACTGAACAATGGACACCCGCAATACCACCATTCGACAGACCCTTTCTTTCACTTTTGCTTACGGACAGAGCAAACAACTGCTTAGCAGCCACTCGATTTCAATTACTCAATCATTCGCAATGTTCTTGTTGTTGGATTCTCGTTGCTTCTTTCTTACTCAGTAAGGGATTTTAACTAGTGGTCGTAAATAATTTACGTGAAAATAATTTTTACTGAAACGTGAAGTACAGTTTCCAAGCACTTGATATTTAAAATGTTTCAGTTGTGATTGCTCATTAGAGACAAAAATGATATGGCTTAACAAATATGAAAAAAAATTACCTATCATTATTTTCTGCGAATTATTAAAAAGCAAGAGAGTAAAAGATACATTCAACTGAAACAGAATTTTCTCCTATCTTGTTACCGAAGGCGTCAAGCGGACGGCAACGGCTCTTATTAGAGTACTAGTAGACGTGCCCTACTAAAAATGGCGTGTCAAATGATGTTAAATTCATACGATGCTCTCTTATTTACGGTAACTCTGACACGAAATAGAGGTATTTTCAGTATCACTGATACGGACTGCCGCCTTATCTGACTGCTTCGCTACCAATTTAGGAATACGGAATTTTCTCCTTAAAGAGCGTGACAGAGAGACGGACGGACGGACCAAACAACCAAGCAAGCGACACTGGGCTATTATTACATATTGGCATTATTTAGATGTCCCAGTGAGAAAGTTAGGCAGGGCACATACGCAGCGACTGGTGATGGCACTGCACTCAGTGGACTACTGCCAACTCCTACAAGGAATACCGTGGACAATTCTTTGCGTTTCACGTACTACATACATGGTTCACGTACTACATACATGGTTCACGTACTACATACATGGTGACCCAAAACAAATGGAGCCTGAAATGAAACTAATGTAATAAAACAACTATTCGCTGAATTTCTATTCTGTTTCACCCCTATTCTTCGTTGAACTTGAATAAAATATCTTCAAAAATATTCATCTGTGAATTACTCAACTGAAGGCATTCAGAGACATGTTTGTACAGGAAAGTGAAACAGTAAAATTTACATCCCAAAATTTTACTTTATTTTGAGTTTTAGAAAAGAAGTCCTCATAACTACTAGATAGTAAATAATTTTGTTTCTAATATTGTGAACATGTTTTCAACTCTCATATCTTGCACATGTCGTCCATGCCTGTCCACGCTCTTTTGAGCTCGTGTGAACTCATCGATGGAACAACTCGTTGGATTAACTCTCAATCCTTTTTAGCGTATTGAATTCGTTAGGGATTCTGTTTTTTAATTCTTCAGTGTCTTGAAGGGGACTAGGATATGCTTTCGTCTTTAAATGTCTCTATAAAGTGTAGAGAACAAAAAAGTGTCCCCATAGTTTTTGAATTATATTTTCATTTTGGCTTTCGTTTTTCTAGGGACATCCTATACAGTTCAGGCTTAAATTCTTATTGTTTAGTTTAAAACAAAGGTGAGGAAGCAGCACACAGGTGCATAAAATATGGACGACTGTTTCCACAATATTTAGTTCACATTAGAAGTGTGTTTGTCTCTTTAGGCTCCAAAGATCAAAACACAGCATCAGGCTACGGCTAGAACTGCACCTCGGGCGTCAGTTTTTCTGTTTGCATCAAAGAGATTTCCACGAGGCGTTCGAGAGCGGACCCAACGTGACCCTTCCCTCTTTGAGGCCTTACGTGCTAACTTTTGATATAAAACGTCGCGCTTACACATCTGTACAACCTATCACTGCATACCCCGTACAGCTCCCTTATAAAGAGCTAGATAGTTTCCAGCTAACAACCGTTCCATCTTCTCATTTGCCTCTTATTACATTCTCTATTTGCTTCTTTTGCCCTGAACAATTTCCGACGCTTTTTGGGCTTTGTAGTTGATGCCATTGTATGGATGTAACGACTATAAAGCGGTTGTTTGTTGGAACCAATCTAGCGCTCTAGAAGGAGACGACTTGGCTGCAGAAAATAGGCTTACACGGTTGTACTCCGTGCCTACCGCTCTATGCTGCAGAAAATAAGGCAGGGTGGATACAAACGCATACGCACCAGAGTTTCCCATCCTAATGGTATTCTTACCTTGTACAATGTGCCCCATCTTAATGGCATTCTTACCGTGTACAAAATGCCACATCCTAATGGTATTCTTACCTTGTACAAAATGCCCCATCCTCATGGCATTCTTACCGTGTACAAAGTGCCCCATCCAAGGTCTTTGACGACGTGGTTCGGCTCGTTTTCCTCGAAGAAAGTTTTGACGACGTCTTCGACCAGCTCCACCCCCACCACGCTGTGGCCCTTGCTGTGTAGCCTGAACATCATGGATCATTTATTTCATTTGACGGATTTATTTGGAGAACAACCAATGTTATTGCTCATCATAGCGTTTTACTGACCACTAGTAGACGCGCCTCGCCAAAAATGGCGGGGTAAATGATGTTCATTTAAGTTACCCAATTATTTGAGGTAAATTTGACATATAATAACGTTATTTACAGTATCACTGATACAGACTGCCTCCTCTAACAGTCTCGCTGATTTGTCAGGAATACGGACCCGGGAATGTTCTCCTATTTAAATCCTTAAGAGGGTGACAGAGAGACAGACGGACGAAGCAAGCAACACTGGGCTATCATTATATAGTGGGATATCTGAATTTTTTCTTCTTATTGAAAGGGTTTTATTTGGTCATACACGCGTTACTGAGAGTTATTACCAATTTCGTCTTAACATGCCGTATTACTGAATGTGATAACCTAACCTAGATGTGATTTTTAAGACATTATGAATTTTTTTTGCTCCCGTACGAATTGAAACATCATCAACATCATTCAGCGACAGTGTTCACAGTCCCAAAATGCACATTTCAAGAGAACCACGACAATGTCGGGAAAATTTTTATTCAACAATTGAACTTTGCTTCACTGCCGGATAAAAATGCGAAGTCTTTCACGTTCTGACCAGAAATATAGACAGCATGTCACGTAAAAGCAATATAACATATAAAAAAGCCGTGGTTATTTCTGCAACGTAAGGCATGGTGCGTCGGAAGAGGAAGCGGTTCTTGTGTAGCGAAACGTTAAAAAGCGTTCAATTTTTATACGAGTCTGATACCTCGAGGCTGAATTCGTCCTTTGGGAAAGAAAATTTAAAAGCGGCATCGTTTGAAAAGATGGCACACCAGTGGGGCTTGGGACTTGGTTCCAAAACTAATTCGAAAGTTTCTGAGATGAGGGAGCGTTGAACACAGAGCGTTAAAATACTCAGCGCAACAGGGAAAGTAGCTGATCTGTCAGTACGTTAGGCAAAGGAGGCTGAACATTTCACCACCTTTAGATATTGACACACACACACACGTACTTACACTGCATCGAAAGTCGCTCGCATTGGTCGCTAGAAATGAGACTGCAATTAATTGAATGAAATAAACTCCAACCTATGTTTCCTGTCTGTTTTGAATTCATCTCCTTCAATTAGCCCAAAGTCCCCATCTGGGCCCATCACCCTAAATAAGTAAAGTAATGGTAAAGTAAAGTTATAGAAATGCCTAAATAGGCTGAACAAATCATGCCGACCATTGTTCTTGGAAAAGAAGACATGGTGAAGCTGTTCTGTCTATCAGGCCGCGAGAAACAAACGGCATTGATCGATCATCGACGAGCAGAAAACTGTGTCAGGGCTGACGAATGTTCGCCACCTATCGCAGCCACGTGCACCGAGGGAAGGAAGGCGGTGTTTCTGTTCGCACACGCGTGCAAGGTTTAGATATGCAAAATGGTTTCATGACAGAAGAGATAAAGACAATAATTGATCACTTTGATCACTTTGAGAGGTGAATATTTCGATTCTAATGCGCGGAAATTTTATCCCGAGCAATTGCAGGGACGCTTACCTCCTTTTCAATTAAGAAAATATTTAACAAATATGGCATACATTTTTTATCCACATTTAATTTTTTCTCGCATAAACTCGAGTTTTTAAGTGTCTTGCAGTGGTATAAATCTTGTTCAAAACTAAAGTCGTCATAAACGTTCATTTTTAATGATCTTCAGTTTAATATAAATATGAAAGAATAATTGAAAACTCATCTTAACTCATTTTAACACATGGTGGTTTCATGGATTGTTACCTCAAATTCAGGTTTAATTCAGTTTGATTGGTTGAGAAGCAAACTTTAAAAAAAGACCTCTATTCGATGAACGTGCTGTGTTAACTACTGCAGTCCATTTTAAGAACTTTTCAACGTATGATACATGGCCGGCGTTGCGTATGATACACAGACACATCGCACACTACACAGACACATCGCACACTACACAGA
>VOMN01120963.1:0-11678 GCA_014899125.1 Orchestia grillus
GTCATGGATGAAGTGGAGGGTTTGTCATGGATGAAGAGGAGGGTTTGTCATATTCTGGGACTGTTTCCACAGCACAGAAGCATGTCCTTTAGTTGAGGTATCCGCCAAACTGAACCAACATGACCTACATTGAGCTGCTAGGTAACCAAGTTTTGTCATTTGCACAATATCTGAAAGTGAAAAGGCCTCTTACTATGGCTTTCAGGATGAAAAATGCCGGGAGCGTCGGGCTACAACTACCACCAATCGGCATGGCAATCGTTCAGGATACGTCACGCATTTAAACTGGCCAGCAACGCCTCCAGCCACGCACCCAATAGAAAATTTGTGATAACTCCAACACCGAAAATTTGAACGTCGAGAAAATCGTCCACGTACTGTGGTCGCTTTACAAGATGAGTTGATGTATGAGTGGTTTATAATCGACCAGGAGTACATTTATACACTTCTAAATTCAATGCCGCGCAGAATTGCCATCATTATTCGTGTTCGTGGAGGTCCAACATCATGTCAGTAACAAGTGACTAATTTTTTGTCCGGGAGTATAGAATAAAAGAATAATATGTAAATAGTCAAATCAGCTGCCTCCTTCCAACCGACCTCATTCCATGCAGACCTCTGAAGTCAAAACTTAAAAAAACTCACGAAACTTTAGAATTTTCCTTTTCGCCCAAGGTCGACATTACCGAAAGGTGGCAGGAAGTAGAATGACGAGTAACCCCTTCAGCCTCAAGTTCATTTTATTTGCCATATATCGCAGAAAAAAGTTGAGCGGTATCAATGATACATTTGTAGTGAATGGTGCTGATGCTCGAAAACTTGTTACAAAAATTTGTCGGAACAAACACATCTTGTATTTTTTTTAACCTCATCTTGAAGCAATACGTGCGAGTCATAAAGTAACAAGACAGCACGTGACCCGTTGGGTCAAATAAAATTTATCAAAATCAAACCGTATCCAGAAATATATCCTATGCAGTTAAGTCGGTATCCACAATACAGGATTAAACGAAGAGTATAAATTTCGAATATCTCAGAGCCGACAGACAAACGTGTGCACGGTTTCAAGAAAGCAAGCAAGCAAGACGACCAGAGTTTTAGTATTATATAGATAGACTAGATAGATACAGATAGATAGGTAGATATAGTTGTTATGAAAGCCTACCGTAGAGTGGCAAAAGTGAGAAAGGTAAAAACGACATTTGGTACACAATGGGCAGGTGTGAGAAAAAAAGCTGACTCAGCAAGTTCGCTGACACAAAAAAATGGCGATTGCCTTGTACACGCCTACCTTCATAGCAATATCCGTAAGGCATAGGGTGCTGTAACATCGATGACCTCAATCGTTATGAATATGAAATGGGTAAGACTTCCAGGCTAGAAAGTGTTGTCATAGACGCAAAAAAATAATTGCTTTGTTTAAAAAAATGCTAATCTAATTCTTTTGAGGACAGTAATAGAAAACCTTAGTCACGTTAGTTATTATTTCACCGTGCACACAAGTGCAATTTGTATTTCGTAAACTAGACACCTCGTATTAGGACTCCTTTTGACCAGGTTCTTGTGTGTCCCCCTGTGCAGCATTCGGATGGCTGAGCTAAGGACTTCGCACCAAACGTAGAGGGCGCCCGGGTCCGCAATCGGCGGAGCCAGGCGGTCGTCAGGGCGGTCAGCAGAACTGGAATTGCTTAACCTTAAATGCTTTAACTTCCATTAAACTTAGAATCCAGGAAAGATAAAGTTACTGTTACCGTTAATTTTGAAGGCAGGATATCTCTTACCCTCGAACAGTCGCATTACAGCTGCGCTCTATCGTTATTTCTTCTCCGAAAAATATCACATTGAACACGAACTATCTTACTGAGAGAAAATCTTCTAAAACTTAAATATATTTTCAATCCAAAAACGACAGTTGGTTACCCTAAGGTATACAGAACTCAAGTTCAATAAAAGACCGGCAAATTTCTATTAAAGAAGTACGGGCAATTAAAATACGTACGTTTACTTCTACAAGCCCATGTCCAATCGTCTCGCTAACTTCTCAGTAGTCCTGAATATTGGCTGCACTCTCTAAATAGCGATAAAACATCAGCGTCTACAAAATATTACACCTGTTCAGTTAAAAAAATACGTGACTTTTACTGTTACCTATCTTGTCACCTAACTTTAGGGCGAGCTCCACTCTAGTAGCTGTAATAGGGTTCCTAAGCTTCAAGTGTTGCTCTAACTGTGTCGAGCGACTAAAGGCTGGACCGACTGCTACATAAGCCGTCCAAAATACACTCGCATTCAAGAGTACGCACCACTCAAGAAAGGGGTCTCAGACAAAGGCACTTAAAATTATACCTACAAATTCTGCTGTCGACTTTTGATTTAGATTTAACATTGTTCAAAAAATGAACCAAAACATGAATCGTTAAGGCTGGTATAGAGTGTCCGTATATTTTACGGAGGCCTTCCTCGGATAGTTCGAATACTCACAGAAGCCCCGCCGTTGTTAAAAAATTCTCCTGAAACTGAAGATAAAAGTAAGTTCTCGTCCACTTCTTGAAGCCAAGATGGTCCCGCGAAGAAGTCCCGTGTCTTTCTGTACGTTAAGAATCACTGAAGCACGACCTAATCCTCTCGAAAACACAACTCCGCGGTCAGTCCAAAATCTGGTCCACAACCAGAATCGTTCACTCGCATCCGCAGTGAGGCAACATTACTTCCATGCTTCGATTTTGTTGAAATGAGAACGTCTCACAGATAACGTTAATTAATAGCAAATTTAGTTCAATTATTCACTATTCCATCTGAACACGGATATTGTACTTGGAAAATTCAACAATTGCCGACGCCTGCACCGCTCTCAACAAGACTCTTCGCTATTGTTGCGCGCGATGGAGTGGTCAAGCAGTGACAAGGCAGCTGTAAATACCTTAGGAGAACCCAGTAAACTGCTCTCCGCTGCTGATAAGAAACCTGCTAGAAAATCCCCATATTTCCAACGATGGAAAGACGCTTCATGGCAATCCGTCCGACCTACGACGACGGCTGAGCTCTAATCTGATCATATCTCAACCAATAGCTCTTGCCTAGCTAATCAGGCACAAGAAAGTGTTCTAACCCACGCTCGACGAGATTTCTTCGACCTGCAAGTCCCGCTTTGCTAAGCTAAACAAAAAAAGGAAGAGCGCCGTCCCCATAAGGAATTGTCAAACGACGCAACTTCCCGTGAAGAGGATATGTATGTACGAAGTAGTCGCGAGCGGACCTGATAACGCTGTCTCCACGAACTGTAAGCAACACGTTTACCAGTTATTGACTTGGACGTGACAGCCAT
Source organism: Orchestia grillus (assembly GCA_014899125.1). Taxonomy (NCBI): domain Eukaryota; kingdom Metazoa; phylum Arthropoda; class Malacostraca; order Amphipoda; family Talitridae; genus Orchestia; species Orchestia grillus. The sequence goes on from VOMN01120963.1 coordinate 3,326, forward strand.
GGCCCCCTCGAGTCAACTTTCCCCACCCTGGGGTCGATATCGCCTCATTATGGAGAAGTGTCTTATAGTGGCACCTGCCTAGTTTCAGGACTTAATGACAATGCGTAAATTTTTCCTCTGGTGAATAAATAAAATGACTTCACCAGCGTATAATGGGTTACCGTCTCTTAAAAAATACATTTTAGTGGTTTAGTTGGGGTCAATAACATTTTTTTGTCGCACTTTTTCTATGTTTATTGGGTTTTCGAAAGTTCCCGTTTCTCTGTGCCACCCTGTATTGAGCGAGCGGAGTGTGTATGCTAAGCCAATAGAAAACTATCATAGCGAGGGATATACAAATTTGGAATTTCCTAAAATATCTCATTTTATTAAGACCAAGTATAACTTCCAGGCGTTTGGAAAAGTGCGCTGTTTACAAACATGTCACCTCCATGGGAAAACTTACGCATCAAGGATGATGCGGACCTAAAGAGAAAAAACAAAGAAAAAATGAAGAAGTGTCGGTTTTAAATTTTCCATTAAAAAAGAACTTACACACAAAACAATCTTGAGAGCTTGCAGCTAGAAAACAGAACGAACACACGCTCTGCTGCTCTCGAACTTTCCGAAGATTTCTCGAGATAAACTGGAAGGAAAGTTTTCCAACGTTGCATTCTTCCGAGAGAAAGACTCTCGATATCATTCAAAGCACCAAAGAAAGTTTCAACGACTTCACCATCGGGCAAAAAGTAGATTACTTTTGACATCATTTAGTACTGACATTGTTCGCCCACGCATCTCATTATGTAGAATATAGACAACAGGGGATCACCGTATCAGCTTAATCATTTCCAGTAAAGTAAGTTAGTTAAATATTACGAGGACATCAAAAGCAAACTCTACTACCTTTGCCATTTGAATGGCAAGATGAATGTATGAATGGAAAAAGAACTTGAACGGGTCACCTTGAACACGGGCTGTGAGCGCCATCTTCGAGACCAGATAATAAGAGGTGAATTTACACCGGCTGGAATAATATTAAAATTTTCTAAAAGTTAAATTTACTAGTGACCTAGGAATCACACCAGGGCGTGAAGGGCTAATTCAGGGGAAAATTAAAATGAACAGGTTCGATATTCCTTATTTAAGAAGCCAAATATCCTAACGACATGAATGAGGTAGATTTTTTATGAACTTCTACGTTGAGATTATTAAAAACACAATGGATTTCATTAACATAATCAAATTTTAGGTTATTGATCCAGATACAATATGAAAAGAGTCAAGTTCAGGTAACAAGAAAATACAAAAGCATAGCAGAAGAACGGGAGTATGTTTCACTGGCAACTAAACATAAATTAGGTAAGCCAAATATTACGTTTAAACAGATGTCATTACTTAGTCCTCGCGAAAAGTCCAAGTCAACGCACAGCAAAAAATAATTTTCAAACTGCCGTAAATGAAACAGCGTTAGAGCAGTCAGTAATGTTACCGAGATCCAGTTTGGCAATCGTGCAATACTGCGCTGCAAGTTGTTTCCCTCGGTGAAATTGAGCACATCTCGGGCAGTTTCTCACTGTATCAATTAGAAAGTCCCGTACGTACAACTCCCACTCGGATACACCTAGTTGAGGCGGAAAACTGGTGCGCTGGAAAGTCATCAAGAATCAGACAAGACGACGCTCGACCAGCTCGGGGCATCGTGTGTGCGACTGCGGGGAAATCTCGACACTTTTACAAGAGATTAAGTGGGTGTAAAGACAACCGTATCATTATCGAATTAGTGAATTAATAAAAAATGATAAGATAGATTATAACTGAGAAATAGCCATGAAGATAAGTGAATAGAAGTGATAGGGCTTTGATATTTTTCAATAACCAAAGTTTGAATGGAAACCTCCATTATCTCCCTTCGATCATATTTTTTCAAATACCGCTAAAAGAAAACTCTCAAAACCACGAATTTTGAATTCAGGATTATATCTGCTAGCAACCTTTGCAACATCTTCCGCCCCAGAAGCAGCAGTACATACATGTCCCTGCCAGGCTTTCCATGAATCCTGTGCGCTAGAACTCGAACGAGGTCACTCTTAGTCCGAGGTTTTTTGAGGTGCGGATGGCACAGGACTGCAAGTCACTCGAACCGACTCGAGTGTCCTCCGCAGCGCGGTGCCTTACGGTACCAAGGAGACCTGCGGAGACTGTGTGGAGCATCTGAAAGGGGTTACTGTACGATGGGTGTTGCATGCAGTCGGTCATTTCGAGCAGGATTTCCAGAATATCTAATCATTTATTTCAAAACGGCTCATGCTGAAAAAACAGTCGGACGGTAGTATTGATACGAAGTCACTGATGGAATAAGCCCGACGCCGTATAACTCGTCCGGTAAGACCATATCGTAAATTCATGCAAGAGAAGTATGGGTAGTGTAGGAATAACGATAGAGGGTGATATTTTGTGACGATCAATGCAGTATATCACACAATAAATTACTTCCGCTGGGTGTAGCGCCATGTTACTTTTAGAAAGGCTGTTGTTCAAAGGTAAACAAAATTACAGCCAGAGGCATTACTCGACCCGTAGATTTTAATTTTACCATTTGATTATTCTTTTACGTAGTATTTATTATAACACTATCTTAAATCACTTCACAATCACACCTGCCAAGACACGTAACGGATACTTTTCCATTATTCAATTAATATTTAGAAGCTGGGTTATTTAAGAAGTTCCAAAGCGGAATTTTCACATGATATGATAGACAGTTAAACACAAAATTCGACATTTCAAAAACGAGTCACATCGATGAAAATTTTCTGAAATAAACACATTTTAAGACTGAATAGACCAAATTGTCTATGCCTATCCCTAATATTATCTATAGTCAAGGTTTCTGTTACATCAGAATTAAATCCACTTCGACTATTCATCAACCTCGGTCAACTTTTCAATTTATATTCCAAATATGAGCCCATGTTCAAGCGAGCAATTTAGAGGAGCTCTTCATGGGGTTCAATTTCCATTGAATTCATAATGCGTCACAGAAAAGCAAACGAGATTCATGCATACGTGCGCACAGCCTCAGAAGCGCTAATGATGCTCTATCAAGAATTCCTGAGATAAAAAGCTTATTGGAAATGAAAGTCCGAGTCAATGCGTATGACATACTCATTTAGGAATTGTCGTAAGGAAAATATTAGAAGTGAGAACGAAGTCCTTAATTACAACAGTCGAGGAAGGCCAGTACAAACAGTAAATCGTCATAGAGACTGAAATATGGAGCATACTCAGCCTGGAAAATTACCTCACCACCTTAATGGTTACGAAATTACTTCATAGGGCTGATTTTACCTGTTTATCGTATGAAATAAAATAACAGGTTTCCTCCACTAGAATTATAACTAAAGCAAATTCTCAAATCATTTTTTTTTATTTGATGTTGCTAAATAATGCAAGCAAAATGAAAATACAAAATACGTATTAAACTAGAAAAAACATTACACCATGCACAATATTGGAATGAATGGACATGAAATGTTGGCAGTAGAAATAAATCACATCTGGTGACAATGTCATATGAACACTTGGCGTTGAATGGCAACCATGAGTTAAACATGCACTTTGAGTGTGACCAGCCATAGCTGATTATTTTTGTACTATTCGGTAGGATTGTCAACTGCTGTATTGTCAGGTTTGATAGTCTAATGCCGTCTTAGAAAAAAAGTCTGTCAAGAGAGTCACTGAAAAAAATTATATGAAATCAAACGTAAACATAATAAAGAAAACAGGTAAAATGTCAAAAAAAAATCCTTTTAAATAGTTTAAACTAAACACACCAAAGTGAAAAATACAAGAAATAGAAGTGCTGAAATGAAAAGGCCTAATATTTTTTAATTTAAAAACAAATGAGCTAAACAACAAGATATTTCCTATGAGTGAGAAACTAAAGCACGTCAACTGAGAAAAGTGTGAATAGCTTAGACAAATTATATCAGTACATGCATTAATTTCCATTCGGGATACATTCCATGCATTTTTTAAAGAAAAAAAAAGTTTTACATAAGGCCAAGAAGAAAAGAGAAGCAGCCAAAATTTACCCTCAGTGAGAATCTCAAAAAGGAACGACAATTAAAAAAATTGTTTTTAACCCTCACCAAGACCTCGACCCTTCGCCCTCTTCTAACACCACCCACTATTGATTACTAGCAGGTATGAGGTAGGCTGTGGGAAATTATTCCTAATTGTACAACATTGCCAACAAGTGGAAACCACAAGGAATGGAAAATATTCCTAATTGTGCAACATTGCCAAGAAGAGGAAACCATAAAGAGAAGGCGTGTTGCACTATCTCCGAGATGGAAGCTCCCTCGGCTGAGAAACCCAAGATGAGTGAGTTGGAGGAAGGGGTGCAGCGTGATGGGTAAGTGGGGCAGCGGGGCAAGGCTGGGGCAACTCACCCTCCGCAGCCATGGTCGCAGGCGGCCGCATCCACACGAGCACTTTGTACAACAGCTATGGAGAGGCTCGGGAGACTACGCTGCTTCTCTTCCAAACGTACAACACTCGGAAAAAAACAATACCAAAAGCTCGAAAGAAGTAGGAATTAGTGCATAACGGAATTGATGAACAGGTACAAGGAAGGTACTCAAACTTTGAATCTATAGAAGGAAGAAGTGAATCTACGGTTGCAGATCTGTCGAAGGAAATCCCACATCAAAATTAGTATGAATGACAGGAAATGCAAAAGTGCGTAGACTCAGTGTAAAATTTTGGCCGCCATCAAAATAACAATGACATTTAATACAAATAATGCTGGCAGTCCGTTCACCAACACTTAAATTGCATTTCTCATTACTTTTAGTCTTATTAATCAGACCAGGTAACTATATTTATGTCGCTACTTATTAATCCTCACTAACCTGAAATATCCCAATTCACTTGAATGATTCATCAATTGAACAGTACAAAGAAAACGATCAGCAGGACGCTGATAAAAATGCATTTAAATATTGTAAGATTGGTGGTCCATCAGTTAGTAACATAACGAAATGATAATGATACGCGACTAAAATATTCAACTCGTATGAAATGTTCTTTGGAAATAATCTGAAGATCATTGAAAAAATTAAATAATTCATCGAAGAGTGGATAATACAAAGCATCCCATTACATTTCTAAATATTAGGGCAAATAATAACTAAAATGCCTATATTGCACTAATCATAACTTCCCCACCATAATAGACACCTATGCAACGTCATCCCTTGCATTGACTTCATAAAATTCGACAAGATTGAGAATATTCATTTATCAGAGGAATCATTTTTTGTGTATGAAAAACATTTCCGATATCAGTCAACTAATTTCAGAGATCCATTAGTCATTTTGGCACCCTCATGTAAAATACCACAAACGACAACGAGGCAAATTTTAGCGTAAAGTGACGCAATTGGATCAGCGAGCGCTGGAATGAGAGTAGAGCAAGAGGCACAGACGTAATGAAGAGAAGGTTCCCCCCCACGAGCCCCCCTCCCCCAGGTAACGGTTAGCTCTGACCGAGGGCGGCTTGTCGGCACGGCTCATCTGCCGCACCGCCCTGGCGAACGCTTGGAGCCTTGCGAGGCAGGGAGTACTTCCCATGCTTCCTCGCTGGACCATCTCACGGAGACCCAACGACAGTGAAAAACAATAGGAATTCGAGCAACCTTCTTCACGAAAATTAAGAAGTCATTTTGGGTTAAACAATCGCTTTTTACCCAGTCAAATAAGGTAAAAAGGGAGATACCCTAAATTATTCCAAGAAAAGCTAGCCGCCAGATACGTCAAAATTAATACAATAGTTTAGAGTATCCAGGAAATTGACTGGATAACGTTCTACCCGTTGACTCTCGCAACAATCATTGATTGATTTAATTCAATAAACGTCAAGATGAACTTAGACGGTCGATCGTTTCCCATGACGCACCAAAGCTACGACCAGACAGAACTACCACCACCATCCCAGTATTAATATAGAGTATCGCTCTGGTAAAAAAATGGTATCCAGTAGATACGAGAATATTATCTTTAATTCACATACTGGTTTCGGTAGAGATTGAAATAAAAATTGGCATTTTGCTCGACGACTACGTGCGCACACCCCAACTGAGCGTTTGTTTCACGGCAGTTGCCCTAACGCAAGGAAGCGACGTGAGGCTTTATTTCAGCCATAGAAACACGAAAATCTCTTTATTTCGGCCATGAAAACACGATAATCTTTTTATTTCGGCCATGGGAACACGAAAATCTTTTTATTTCGGCCATGGGAACACGAAAATCTCTATTTCAGCCATGGAAACACGAAAATCGAATGAAGCACCAGCTCGGCGGTCAGCCACAATACGTGCTTATATGAATTATTGTAAAGACCAATGCACTCGACTAAGCGGCACGGCATTAACTTTTCAATAAGGGAGTATATATGTAGAGTGTCGACCTAGTAAAATATTTTCTATAGTATCACATAGGTATTTTTTACTCAACGAAATGAACACCACTCCGATGTAATTATCATAAACGTTATTCGTGTTCACGTAAAGCAACTCTTCATGACACGGACTGATCACTTTTAGAAACAATCAATATTTTTAACTCGTCACAAATTTTGAACAAACACAAAGCCTGTTGCAGGCAACAAAAGAATATGAAACTCGCACTTGTTTCGTAAGGACTGACCAGTTGGTAACCTGGTAAATGGTCAGTGCGTGTAGAAAGGAACTTGCGGTGGTAACAAAGATGTTCTATTTGGAAGGTGTCAGGCTATGAAATAATTTATGTCACATGAAATAGGCGATTAGAAGCCTGAAAAATTGGCTTTTGGAATCCTGGCAGGGCATGAATTGGTCCGCGCCTCGGACAGAACGGGTTGCCATGAGACAAGGTCGGCGTCTCGATGACGAGCCTCTGGAGCATCATTGGGTGAGGGATGGAAAGATGAATAATTTTAATTTTCCACTGAAATTACGTGAAACTCAGAATTTTCTTCATAGTTTTCAGTTCATTCGTTGGTAGCATTAATGAACTCGTCTTTCTCAAATAATTTTGGAAACTTATCGGCATTTGAAGAAAGCTTAGAGACACTTTAGTTTCGTAAAAACAGAGCAATCAAGAAATTCCTTGTCATCAAAATACGAAACTGTTCCCGGTAAAAGTTATAAAGGATTAGTGGATGAAGCTCAGTTTGGCCTAAAAGCAAAGGACTTCTTATTAAGGATATGAACAAGGCATCAAAACCCAAGCATCTGAAGAAAAGCACAAAATTTCGGAGGGCAGATGAGAAAACCAAACTCGCACACACGAGAGCAAAGACTTCATCAGGAAATTGAAGAGCGGCTAGATATATAAACAAATATCAGCAAGTATAGTTCTCATAATATTGTGGTCAATTAGCTCCTGATCCGAGAACAATGGAATAAAATCCTGAAAAGTTACTACATCAAACGTAAAGAAAAGAATCTAGAGGAAAACTTGAAAAACTTAAAATAAGTTTTGTAAATTTGTACAGTTCAGAACGTACTCTTATATCATGTCTTTTTAACCGCTGAACTTCATGGTCAGCCGGCACTTCGCACACGTGCTTGAAGAGCTGAAAAACGGGAGCGACGCGCTACCAACACTTTCGAACCTCAACGTTAAACTGAAGATAGGGCTAGGCTGCGGTCTCTGCAGAGTGGTCGCAAACTCATAACTCACTGCCATGAAGTAGCTAGTAAAAAAGTAAGGTGTCAGAGCTAGCGTGTGTATAGCAGATGTTCGACAAACGTTACTCGTCACTTCCCAGCTGCAATTTGTCGCGTAATGGTCATCATTAATTCTGATTTGACGCACAGTTGTAACAAACAAAACTCTGCCTCGAAAAGAAGAAAGTTTTGGATAATTATTGCAGTAAAATAGAGAGGGAATTTACTACCGATGAGCGCCATACGAAGGCAATAGCAACTATCTCTCACTTACGTCTCTATTCTACAATATGAGAACATAGACAGTTTAATCCAATAGTTAATTCAGGTACCATCCATTGAGCCTAGCTACAGTAATTTATTCATCACAATGTTTTAATTGACTATGAAAGTAAATTTCTAGTATTCGGCGCTTAGGAGCTTGAACTGAGGCCATTCTTGTTCTTCATGAAATTGTTAATCTCGTAAAAAAAATTCATCAAATCACTCACTAATTTTTCAAGAGAAAACTTATTGCCTTTTCGTTGGCTATTGTAGGACCTTGTAAACTATCACATTAAGAAGTTTTTGCATAAGAAATTTCAACTTAGTCCCACAATTTTGACTGCTGCTAAGAAAAAATTATATTTCTCTTTTCCTTAGAATCTGATAACCTC
>VOMN01120967.1:0-30078 GCA_014899125.1 Orchestia grillus
CTAGCCGAACCCAGAAACCTGTAGTAAAGCTGGATCTCTAGAGTTGAAAAAGGGGCTATTCTAGGGAGTAGGGTTAAGGAGGGGGGTTTTATGTTTGAGGGGAGGGGTGTAGTATATTGAGAATATTTCTAGAAGTCTTTAGGTTAGTCAATGATTCAGGCATTATCACCAGCTTCCGAGGCGGCCCGCTGTGAACCCACCAAGTTCGGAGTATACACGTAGTGTGTGTGTGCGTGCGTGTGTACATACGTATCATACAGGTTCAGATGAGTAAACTACCACTAATCCTAACTCTATTCTACCAATTTGATTCTGTACTTTGCTAGTCTACTTCTACTCACTCAGATTTCCCGTGTATTGATACACCATCTGATCCTTGAATTAGTAGTTATTAGTGAGGACTAAGGAAGTGAGGTAAGCTAATCTATGTCTATTTATGCTGTGTTAATTTATGTCTATGCACCATGTTTCGGACTGAATAAGATGTGTACTAACTATTTTGCAATTGAGTTGCATTCCCTGTTTCAGCGTCAGATGTATTAGTAAATTAACAGCATAGTACATAGGAGGAAGAAGTAAACTAGCAACAAGATGCATAGAAGGAAAGAGTAATTAGTAACATAGTGCGCAGGAGGAAGGAGTAAAGTAGCAACGTGATGCGCAGGTGGAAAGAGTAAACTAGCAACATGACGCGTAGGAGGAAAATGGCCAGATTGCTATGCACTGGTCCCAATTATTCATCAACTTACGGCTCTTTTCCACAAAGCTAAGACTGATACCACGGGCTAGTGCTTTACTCTGCGATGTATGAGTAAACTCGGTTTGTGTTTCGCTACCTTTTTTTTCAAGGTTACTAAAAAACATATTTATTACATGACCAAGTTTATTACATAAAGTTTTAATGCAATAGTTTTTGTAGAATAATAATGTGAATTAACAGATAAAATATCAACTTCAATTCAAACTTATTTTTTTAGATGAACCGTTGAAAATCGACTAGTTTGTCTGATTGAGAAGAAATGGATTTCTGAAATCTAGATATTTCAGGATCTCAGACGTCGATTCCACCTTAGATGCATACTGTATTGTTCAATGCGTATTTGTCCGAAATTAGCAAATCGAACAAACATGTAAAATAAAACACACGATATGCTATACACATTGAATAAAATGAAATCTCGTAATTGATGCATATTAGTGAATCTTTGAGGTTAAAAATAGACATGCAGCATATGAATGCAATGAAAAGTACGAAAAGCCAAAGTTTTTTATTTCAACAACATAAATAAATACGTTTAAGCATTAAATTTTCAAGACATATATGCCAAAATTTTTAAACAGATAAAAGCCTGCCTAATCATCATAGATGAAAGTTCATGTTAATTGAGTTTTGGAATAAGTCCGCGTGCATGTACTCTGATTAATATTGACCGAGTTAAAAGTATACTGAAAATGAAAATTAACATCGGAATATAATTAACAAATATAAAGTTTAGGTCTACAATGCAAGGAGTTATGCTTGATATCGATACGTTGAAATTTTTAAAGTTATTTCGACATTTGTGCCAGTTGAGTTCCAACATGGCTGTGGTGGAGAAGTAACTGTCTCTCCGGTGTGAAAGTGCGCATGTTTTTCGTCCTCTAGTCAGTATTTCAAATTTATTGACCTGGTATATCAACAAATACTTTTTATATGGTGTTTAGCGTATTAAAAACTGTTATTTCATTCTAAAAACTGAGTCATTTTGAATTTTGTGTAGGCCGTTCACAGCTGTCAAGATGGCGGACATGAACTTGAATCAAGCCCACACGAATGGGATCAGTGACAACAGAAAGTTTCTCTGCGGAGTAGTTGAAGGTTAGTTTTCTTGTTCTAAAAGTTTATTTTTAGTCAAAATGTAAATGTTTAGGTTCTAGAAGTTGACAAATTTAGTTCTGTGAATCGCTCTACTTTTATAATTTTTCTAGTAGAATAGTTTTCTTTTTTAACAAGAAAACGATCATTACATCAAAGTTTTGATGTAGTGTGAAACATCAAATAAATGTTAATAATTTCTGTTAGCCGGAATATTATACATTAAACTTAAATGTTCTTTGACATATTGTTTGCTCAAAAATCTTTAGGAGTTGGTTCGGATGTATGTTTTTTGTTAATTTTTATAGAAAAAGTGGATGATATTTATTTACTTAATAGCCTACTACACTGAGTGGCCCATACATCATACAGCCTTTATTTTTGGTTTCATCAGAACTTTCCATCTGAGCGGTGGAAACTTATTTTCTATAGGTCTTGTTGCAATAAGGAAGGTGTATGGGAAATTTGAATGATTTGTTATAAATCCAACTCTTTGATGCAAACACAACAGAAGTTGGGGCTACAATTTTATACAAGTTGTAAATTCTGTTGTATACATGATACAGGTTTTTTTGTCTTTCAATTACAGGCAAACTAAGCTAAACAAACCTTACTTACCTTACTGTAACATAGCCAGATGAAGGTAAAAGAGTGGAAAGATGAATGCAGGGGCAAGAGATAAGTTGGACAATATCGAATTATTTATATCCAATTTACCTGTGTTGAAAATTTTTTGAAAATGGTTGTCTGGCACTAACAAAATATTGTTATTTTAATGACATTAAAATAAATGTTATTCTATGAATAACACTCTTTGCAGTTGACTATGCAAAAGGAAATACTAATCTAATGTGTCAAATTTGCATAAAAAATGCAGGTACATTGACAAATTTCTTTAATTGAGAACAAAAAGCATTTATAAGTTGGTATATGCAGAATGAAGTAACATTCCATTTCCCAGTTATCTTGGGAAAGTCAACTGAAGAAAGTTATAGTGCCTATTTTCATTAACTGCATTTCTACAATGTATGTTTCAGTAAAGTACTGACTTGCTTGAATACTCTCTATTTATTTGAGGAACTATCTGATTACTTACAGCCTAACTGGAATAAGACTAGCAAGCCTCTTGTTAAGTCTGTTGTTCCAAAACCAATGTCATTTAGTCAATAGGATAGCCAGTAATATTCTGATCTCTTGACCAGACACACCTGAGACTGACTTCCTTTGTATCAGTATTCTGTTTTAACTGTATATAATTGGGTGGCAGACTCCAGTAACATTAAATTGTACAATAATATATGTATATGCTAGTCTTTTTTAAGGTATTCAGACTTAGTGCATTGGCAGTTCCCCTGGCAGCTGTTTTCATTTAGTCTGTTCTTTGAGAAAAGAGCATTTTTCTTGGCTTAGTATGGGTTCTTAATTTAATCTTATTGTCTCTGGTGTTTTTCCTATTCTCTACTGTGAACAGATTGTTCTCAGTTTTATACAAGCAATGCATTTACTTGTATAATCTTAATTTGATTGCCTCTGACTTGCCTATATGCAAGACTTGGGAGTTTGAGCTTCTTAAACACTCTTTGTAATGAAGATTCTTGAAGTAGGATACTATTCTTGTTGCCTTCCACTGCCCACTCTTTAGCAACTACGTAACCCTTGCCAGAAAAGGAGCACACAGAATGTATTGCAGAAGTTGATGTGTTCTCTGACGACAGTGTATAGCAATTCCATACCTTTAGATTATGATTAGGTTATTTTTAGGCTTCTCTATACCCATTGTTAACAGACCTGAGTCAAGTGTCTGGGAATAAGTGATGTATGATAAAGCAGGTTGTAGTACATGACTTAACTTTTTTTGTTCATGTAAAGATTAACAAGAAAATGAGCCTATAAAACTATTGAGATTGCATGCAAAAATGATTAACCTTAGTTCTGAAAGTTCCAGATGACAAATTTAATTCTTTCTCATTACATTTGTGAAGCACTGAAATGAAAGCCAATGTAAACTTTGACATCAATTCATAACAGGGTTGGAAGAAATCTGTATTTTTTAATTTGGCCCAACCAGTTTTTTTAAATTTTAGAACTGAACATATTGACATATATCTATCAATAGTCATACTAATGAGAATACATGATATTTCAACTAATTGTTGTAAAGTGGGAACCAATGAAATGAAATTGTAATGTTATCTGCTCACACTGTAGAATGTATTAGGTAGTCATATTATATTTTTGTGATACATATTTTTTCTAATTATTCAAATTTTGTCTTACAACTTCTGATAGTAATTGCAAATTTCATTATCATAATTAGTTTTTTAGACTGGAGTCATGTTACTGAAATTAAAGGAGATAAAAGAAATGTTAGTTGTAAGTTTTGTGGTGATGGAATAAGTAATAAGATGAAGAGTTAGAAATTATTTACAAAATGCAAGGAAAATTAAAAAAAAGCAAGTTATGCAGCAAGAAGAAAAGGAAGCAGTAGAGTTAGCATTAGCCACAGGTTGAATTTCTGTCTCAGGAAGTCTGAGTGCAATGAGCAATTTTACCTTTCAGTGATGTAAGGTTTCCATCAACTTCTTTTTTGACTGTACACACTTTGACACCAATCAAGTCCAACAATAGCTCACTACCAACAAATCAACAAAAAACTAAACTCTTTTGTCACATCAACTACATATGAGTATAAAGAAAAAATAGATTTTCAGTTGGCAAAATTCTTCATCACAAATATTCATTTCAATGTGGCAGAAAATAAAGAGTTTTTCAAATTATGTTCTAAGATGAGATCAGTTTACAACCGTTCAAACTGTAAGAAACTTAGTGGCGAGTTGCTTGATGCAGTGTATGATTCAGTTAATGAGCACATTAAAAAGAAGTGAAGGGTTTTGATGACAAGCACAGGCTTTCAGCATCATGCAAGATGGGTGGAGCAATATTGCAAATGATCCCATTATTGCTTATAGTTTGCTCAATAGAAAAAAATGCTTTCAAAGGAGATCTGTCAAGCAAGCATTTTACAGTTATGAGTGAATTTCATAAAGGAATATGAAGTGATAACTTTGTTATGTATTTTCTCATTAGTCTTGATTAGTTTACCTACATTGTTATGCTTGAATAGTGAAAAACTTCAAGTTTATCAACTCACTAATATGTAGAAGAAACCCAGTAAATCGATGGGTTTTTAGATGGGTTTTTATTGCCAACCCTGATTCATAGGGATACACCCTGAAGTGCTATGCTGTCAGATCTACCAACTTGTTATGGTTTATGCGGAATGTGGAAGCATCCAAATGTGGTGGAGTAAATGATATTAATAAACTACAGATAATGGCACATACCAAATTATTATAGTCTTTTGCAACTCTTTAAAATTAGCCTAATATTAGCTTAACTTTAAGCATTCTAACATCTTATAGCATATAAGATTTTAAAATATCCGAAGAGAATTATGAGTTTGAAAAATAATCTCACTAATATTCATGCAATGCATTAAATGATCATTTATGCATTTTAATTTTGAAGAGGTAATATTTATTAATGTTTACTATGACTTTAGGTACAACCTAAGTTAAACCTAATGATTAGATTGCCAAAACAATGCTTCATTAAGCTAGCATTGCATCATTACATGGCATATCATTAACGTATCCTGTGGCCTACCGGTGGATCATTTTCCCCCTTGCAAATTAGCCTCATAGAAGGAAATGTGTTAATACTTATGTGTTCTAAAAATAAATGTGTAGTAAACCTGTTTCTTATGTATGTTACCTGGAGTATTTTTACATAATCAAATTGTAGTTGAAAGCTGTTTATAGAAGGATCATATATTTTTATTAGGTATATACTTATGTGAACATTAAACTAGGGAGGGTAGTGTATGAAATCATAATTTTATTTGCATACTAGTAAAATATAGTCAGATATTTTAGCATTGGGGTTTTGTGTAAGGCAGTATTTAGTTCCTAGTTATCCATTGAGTGGCAATGGCTGTATCAATGAATATTATTTCAATGCACAAAGGGATGAAAACTTGCTCATTGATCTAAAATCATGAAAGAGAAAGTAGTTTATTTTTGTTTTTGGAGGAGGTAAATATGTTCTTGAGATAAGATTGTTTATAGTTTCTCAAAAGTTTTTTAGGTAAAATTGAAATTATTAGTCCCTTCATAAGTGTATCAGTTTCTTCCTCTTAGGGTGCATCTGTAATGCTACTGGCAGTAGGATCAGGTTAGTTAGTTTTGTTTAACCTATGCTATGGGAACTGGTGTCCCCATGGGGTCACTGCTGGGTTACCTTCAGGACTTCTGTCTTTTGTGACTACTTGTTTTTTTTCCATTTTCATGTCTTATTTGCTGATGATTCTTTATCAGTGTGAATCTTGACTTGCTGATTTTACATCCAGGGAGTCTTGCATGGAAACACCTATGCATAGGTTCCACATCTCCTGCAGTCCATCCCTATTTTCACTCGGTTGAGATTGCCTTGGATGTGACCTGGGAACCCTAAACTAATTAGGCCTTTGAGCACAATATATTTGTTCCTAGTAATATTTTCAGATAACAATTAATTGTAGGCTTTTTTATTTTCCATGAGCAATCAACTTTTCTTCATTAAGCACAAAAATGTGAGCTCTTTGAATTGTGCTCAATCCCTAAAATTACATCCTGGTGTAAGTTGCTTGTGCTGTGACTTAGAAGTGTGTGTTCTGCCAGTTTTATTTGTAGGATTCATTTAATCTAACCAATGCTCTGAGATGTACAATGTTAGCAATATTGTTGAAGTAAAAGAAACTTGCACAGTAGAGTGATTCTATCCATCAACTTGAAGGATAAATTTACTCTCAATGGTAAGGTTGAAGCTATTTGGTGTGAAAAGTTGATCTTCAACATCTTCAAAAGTTCTAATGGAAGTTTTTCAAATTCAGTTTTTCCTATGTTGGAATAATGCAAATGACCATAAAAAGACAATCAGAAAGAAATATACTCTGAAGTTTGAGTTTTC
This sequence comes from Orchestia grillus, assembly GCA_014899125.1. NCBI lineage: Eukaryota > Metazoa > Arthropoda > Malacostraca > Amphipoda > Talitridae > Orchestia > Orchestia grillus. The sequence goes on from VOMN01120967.1 coordinate 6,863, forward strand.
TGTGAATCCCTAATATCTAACCACTAGTCAGAGGTGCTGCATGTCTATGTTGTCTTGGTTTGTCTTGAATGCAGCCTGGCTAATAAGATGCTGCAGTTATGTTCCGTGTCAAGATGTGTTATGGTAGTGCTATAATGTAAGTATTTGTAATACAATCTGCAATGTGAGTGTGAATCTGAGCATCCAAATGTTTTCATTGTCACAGTTCAGACAGGATAAGATCATATTTATTAAATAACATTTTTGTTACAGGATTTTATGGCCGGCCATGGACTCCTGAGCAGCGGAAAGATCTTTTCTGCAAGTAAGTGTTGAGCCTCAAACTGAACTTAATGTTATTAATGTACTGATTAAAACCCTTGATGTTCTGTTATTCATGGTCTGAAATGAGTGACTGATGCATTTTTGAAGAGTGTATTGTTGATAAAGAGTTCTAGAAGTGCAATAAATTTTTGTTTCCTTGTTACTGAGATACTATTTTTGAGATGAGCTTTGTAGATAAAAATGGTCTACCATTAGCAACCCTTGTTACCTAGAGCTGCTACAGTGCTTTGCTGTTCTATGTGGCCATCTGAACTGAACCTAAGAAAAATTAGAGGTATCACATCACCCACACTGTAAACACGCCCAAAAATCATCACCCGATGATGAGATTTGATCTTAACGCAAAATGTATTCTTTGGCATGTAAGCGAGCCACCTCTTATTCTGAGTGTAGTTTTTTGATCCTGACTGAAGTTTATCAGGAGAAAATCCATTCTCTTGTTGAACAGAATGTTCCACTCTACTCAAAAGTTTTTGGGCTAACAACTTTCTTGGGACATTTCTGTGTGCAGTTGACCTCTACAATGCGTGTATAAGTAGTATCTTGTAGAAGACTTCAATGAGTTTCAATTTCGTGGTGTAGGGTAAAAGATCCAATTCATGTTCCAAAGCCAGTATGTGATGAGAGAGTCCTCCAACACTCATTTCTGCCGATTTTCTATGAATTCTGATGTAGGGGCGAAATAAAAACGTTATGTTCCTTCTTACCAGCCACAGGTTCATCGTCTCTGTTGCAGTTCTCCAGTTCATGCCTGATGATTTTTACAGTTTCAAGGAGCACTGAGCATCATCCTTAATTTCATTATTTTCATGACTGGTGAAAATCATAATACAGGTTATTGTTTTACAATTTTCAGGTGGCTTCAAGTCATCTATTCTTGTTGCACTCCCATAAATATATGAACTAGAATGAAGCTTCAAAATGATGCGTAGTGTGAGACAATGTCTAATCAATGTGAAAAATAATTAAATTATTGTGGAATTTATGCTGAATGCCTTGTACTTCTGAACTCGATAATAAGCCTCAACGTCGGTATGTGCTCATATGGAATAAAAAATAGTTTTATTCTTCTTAACATTGAGCATTTCAAGAGCAGTAGAAATACACATTGGTAATTTTTAGTGTTCTAATGCCTATTCTTTCCAAACAAAAATACTAATTCTTACTGATGGCAATTAATTGATGCATCACTTCTGTAATGTTTTAGCACTCTTTGCATCTCAAACTTTTTCATTGATGACATCTTTCACCTTAACCAATTGGCGATTACACATTTGGGTAACAATTATTCCCACTGTTAATTTATTTCTGATTTTTTATGCCTCTCGTATTCTTTTTAGGTACCAAATTTTTCTGGAAGTATTGTGTGTGATTAATTTACGCGACATTTTCAGACAGGAGAAGTGGGGCATGAACTGCTACCTCTACGCTCCCAAGGACGATTACAAGCACCGCGCGTATTGGCGGGAGCTGTACACGGTGGAGGAGGCAGAGCACCTTCAGGCCCTCATCGCTGAGGCCATGGCCAACAACATCGTGTTTTATTATGCCATCTCTCCGGGCCTTGATATAGCTTATTCTAGTCAAAAAGAAATTGCTGCTCTCAAGAGGAAACTCGAACAGGTTTGTGCAAACTTCGCCAATGTTGCTGCACCTGAGCTTGTACTGGAGGGAAGTTATTTGAACTCCCTGCTAGAAATTACTTGCATATTTTGACAACCGTAGTTGCGTGTGAATCTGTTATTTGCCAGTGCAATTTTAATTCTGAGTAACACTTGCGGCGAGCGTATTTGTTTGGACAATTTTCAAGCTAATTTTCAAACTCGAATTATTACACCAGCAATTTCTCAATTTTTGATAAAATCTTGTTCTTCAAAGAAAATGATATATTCTATTCTGTTCCTGCATTCTCGAGTATCATGTCAACCATTGAAGACAAATGTTTATGGTAAATTATATACCAGAACTAAAATAAATTATGATGCATTAGTTAACTGGTGCTAGAACATGCTTGGTTCAATTTAATTCTATCTCGGTAGATGACGTAACTGTAGTGCAAAGCATGGCGCACTCAATAGCCGTTTCTTATTCAATGCCCTGCAATGAACAATTCCCTGAGGTTTTGACAGAGTTAAGATCCAAAAAAGTATTCAAGGGCTAGTGCCCTTCACTTGCACTTCACAGCAGTGTGTAGTTTACTACTCGTTTCATTTTGAATATTTTTCTGAGCACCATGAGAAACTCAACATTACATATAACTTTGCTCCTCTAGGATTCTCTCTTTTTGGATTGATAAGTGATTATCAACTCAAAAATATTTTGCTTGCATTATTTGTGCTATCAGTACTACCTTTGTCAAGTTTTTCATGCATCATAGGTACTCATATCCCTCTCATGTAAAATTCTTGATTCCTTGAAAAAAACTTAGTTTTCGACCCTCAGTTGTTGCATGCTGGAATAATTTTAAATGTGGGTTAACTAGGTACTAACTACATATGTTAAATTACTGTTAATTCGATGCATTAGTCTAGCGGGTGCGGTGGTAGAACCAGGATCATAATAGGAATGTTAATGTGATACTCTGGACAATTCAACGTAAATTTCAGTGTTTCGGTTTTTCATTGTGACACACCACCGTCAAGCTGAGGTTGTTGCCATGTTTGACAACGACAATCGCAGTCGTGAAAGCTCGCGTCGCTGCGCGTCACTCACATTCTTTTTACAATGACCATGTACTCACCTTGTGAATGTGTGTGCAGGTACAACAGTTGGGTTGCAGCGCTTTTGCTCTGCTCTTCGACGATATCGATCCAGAAATGAGTGGTGCTGATAAGGAAGTCTACCAGTCGTTTGCTCACGCTCAAGTTTCCGTTGCCAATGAAGTTTTTGGTCACCTCAATCAACCCAAATTTATGTTTTGCCCAACTCAATATTGCTCCACTAGAGCTGTTCCAACCGTGCAAACCTCTGAATATCTCAACACCCTTGGGTCGAAGCTCGCTCCTGAAATCGACATCATGTGGACTGGGCCAAAAGTTATAAGTAAGGTGAGAGCTTCCGCTCCTGTGCATAGAAGCATCTGCATGACTCCTGAATGTCTAGTTGTTTTCCTGTCTGTGTGCGGTAGCAGGTACTTATCGATTTTCTAAATGTACGCGCTAATTCTTCGAGTGAAGGGTCTGTGGATCGACTCGACAAGTTTTTCACTTTTTGGTGAGCATTGACATTCGGGAGATCTTGAAGGACTTGAGCATTTCTTGGAGAGATTCCAAGAATTCATGACTTTGTCACGAGGAGATTTATCTACTGAGAGTATCAGTCTTTCTAGGTGTCCAGTGCTAACATTGGTGTCTTGGCTACTCGAAATGTAATTATCTGTAATTGTTCATGGCAAATTTTTAGGTATTAGTAGACTATTTTTCTCATCTCATGTCTCATCCGATATGACATGCTTCACGTGTAACCGACCCGTTTCAATAGTGTTATTTAACTTTTGTTTTTTCGTATTTGCACTCCTGTGTTTAACGTTTGAACAAGTGTGTATCATTTTAGTTATGGGGAGTGTTAAATGATCTAATATCAAAGTTTCTGTTATTTTTTGTGTACATATTCTTTTTTTTACTATTATTAAAACTTTGATAACGCCTCTATTCAATTACCCTTTAGTTCAATATTTCATGGATAAATTAACTTCAACTGTTTGGCTGATCATTGTATTCTCATTAAACTCGATTAAGTACCTATTGTTTGCATTTTTGAGTAAATTAGCAATTTTCTGCAATACGAAACTTGTGTGCAGACGTTGACGGTGGAGCACATCCGTGAGGTGAGCGCGGTGCTGCGGCGGCCTCCCGTCATTTGGGACAACCTCCACGCTAATGACTACGACCAGGCCCGAGTGTTCATGGGTCCCTTCTGCGGCCGCTCCCCTAGTCTCATTCCTCTCCTCAGAGGAGTCTTCACCAACCCCAACTGCGAGTACGGTCCCAATTTTATCGCCATTAACACCTTGGCTCAATGGGCACGTTCTGCTACTGAAGAAAATTGCTGCGGCGACACCTCCGAACTCAAAGGTTCGTTTGAATTGTTGTAGTGCAGTTAATGTTTTGTTTACTTTAGTAACACGTTCTATTATTAGGTCGGATTGTGTTCTAAGCTAAAGATTTGAATTTTTTGCTTGGCTACATTTTATAAATATTTTTACTCGGCGATGTGCAATCATACGAGCACCTTTCGGAAGGTAGTATCTGAGGGGGGTAGGGGGGGTAGACAGAGAATGAGCACAGACGACAGTATTGATTTTCTACTGGTGTTAGATATCGGTAAAAAAATTGTCTTATGTTGGGCGTATTGACGATTGTTTCTGGTAATTCTTTCTGGTTACGGGCGAGCCACTTACTTGGGGATGGAGTGATTGAACAGCCTCAGTCTTCGTTGAAAGAATTTCTTATTTAAAATGCTGGTAAAATTCTGAGAATGTCGAGAAGTTTAACAATGCCAATTTAAATATTAGACGAGTAAAAATAATTTAGCGCTTGTTTGTTCATTTATATTGTGAGGGGAAAAAAGTAAGTAATATTTAAGAATTGGTAGCCTTGTTTCAGTAATTATAGCAAGGTGAGTTAAGAGTTCGTATTTTCGACTTGGTTCCAGTGAGCTATTACTTGCCTTGCAGACGATGCCATCAGCGCCGACATCCGACTAGAAACTGAAGGCGACGACTCGAGCGTGAGTTACTGCCCGTCTGGACTCCCTCCATCTACCTACCATCCTCGACGTGCCCTGCGACTCGCCTTAGAAGAGTGGCTGCCTGAGTTCAGCAAATCTGTGCTCACTACAGGCCCAATCCAGCAACCTCAGATTCCTTTGCCAATCCCTATCGTGCCCTCAGTAAATACATGCATGAGCCTAACGACTACCACTCCCGTTCCACCTTCTCTTCCTACCATAGTAAATAATGTTAATCAAGTCGCTGAAGTTATCCAGGATGCGAACCTTATTCCTAGCACAAACATAGTTATGAACTCATTAGTGTCAGAAACGAAGATCGATACTTTGTTACCGGAGCAGCTGCCTGAAGTGGAATCTGGTGCTAGTTTAGTGTCGCAAGACGTCGCCTCCAATACGTTCACCGCTGAGCCCATGGACTGCAACCACTCCCCTATTGCATCTCCTGCTGTAGCTTCGACAAGCGTCGCTCCGACCACTTGTGAAGGTACCGAGGATGGCATGGTTGTGGACCAAAGCTGCGAGAAAGCAGACCAGGCTCCCGACGCTGAATTTTCCCCCGCAGAATCCCCTACCGTGGCCAGCACTGCGGCGAGTGGCTCATCGCTCCAGAGCAATAGCGAAGATAATCAACTTACTCTCGATGATCTCCACTTGCTAGCTGATCTTTTCTATTTACCTTTCGAACATGGCAAGAAGGGCATCTGCCTTATGACTGAGTTCAATTGGTTGAAGAGCAACTCTCATCTCGTCATCACTCATAATAGAAACAATCCTGATGGCACTAGAAAACCTGAGGTATGTGTATTTCATCGCTGCTAATGTAGTTATTTGTGAAGCGTCTTTTTTGCAGTTTGGAAAATTATCAACTAGTAAAAATGTATTATGTTTTTAATTTGAAACCTGGAATAGTTTGCCTTACTTGGATTTGGAGGTGGGAATTTCATAAAGCTTGGTAATGTTGTGGCAATGTGGTTGTTATTTATAAATTGATGAAACTGTTCGATATAATTTATTCATGTGTCATCTAATTGCAACACTGAAATATAAAGTTTGCAAGTCTTATGATTTAATGTCATTATACCTTGTTTGTGCAGGTACAAGAATGGTTCGACAAAGCTGCCAAGTTCCAAGAGATGAGCGATTCAGTGAAGAGAATGTCGGAGCGCCTGTTCCGTGCGCGCAATCGCTCATTATTGTACGAATTGTACCCCTATGTGTGGGACATGCGCGGCGTCGTGTCCTTGCTCAACTCCTACGTGCAGTGGCTCGGTACGCTCGTGGCGTCGTATTCGTTGCGCTTGTTTTGCGGTTGCTCTTTCCAACTCATTATGCGAATGGTACTTAGACGGCACTCGGCGTGCGACCTCTCTCCTCGACCCTCTCATTACCAATTGATGTCTTTCATTATATTAAAACTCAGGCGCCCATTTGGGAGTTGAAATTAGTTTATTCTGACTGTAAGTATTGCTTTACGCCCTGTAGTAGTGTTATATATCACTGCGGATGATACTCAATTGGTACTGTTCTGTCGCAGCTCGCGTTGTTTGAGCTCCTGTTGGTCTGATTCTTGACGTGAGCTCCTTGCCGCAGTTTGCAACATTATGTCGCCCTCATTATCAGGAGCTCAAGTAATTTAGCCTCCGCTGAGGCATATCGCGGGAATCGACAGAATGTTTACTCGGGATTGCTGCTTTCTTCCTACATTTATTTTCATGGAGAATTTTAACACCCCCCACTGTTTTATTCTATTACTTACCATGTAGAATTGTTTTGTTTTATGTCGTGGGCGTCGTTTCTAAAGACTTCACCTTTATGATTTCGGAAATTTCTTCCGATTGATGTCGCATGAAAAAGTGGATAACGAACTTTACAGTCTATTTAATTTTTCTCTATTACATCAAAGATGGAAAAAGTGTGGCTGAAGAAAGTAGCTTTCGTGCCGTCTCGAGTGTTGAGGAGGGAGGATGTGTACAGTAGTTGGTATTGTATTGTGGAGCGTGCAGCAGAGACACTGGGAGATCTTCTTTGTCTGAGTGCCTGTTCTATCTCAGCATCAGTGCGTCTCGACACACGGTTCTTTCTTCAATCTCATGGATTTTATTTTCAAAGGTGCTAAATATGAAAATAACGCTGCTGTGTTCAAGCAGTATTTTGAAAGATTTTTAAAAGCCATGTGCTAGATTTTGATCTTGAGGCAATTCACTGAGCAAGCAAAAATTGTTGGAATTTTGCTTGCTCCGTCGACGGTACGTGTGTCGAGTTCATGGTGCTGCATGCCCTCAACAGACCTGGTTCCCCTCAGACCTTATCTGAGTGGAGCTTCAGATCCACACATGCGCTTGTGATAAGTGTCCTTGTTCAGTATTTCTAAAGAGGATATGAGGCTGCACTCTTTTCTTTTCTTTTTTCTTTTAATTATTCCTTTGTGTTCTGACCGCATATTGCATACCGAATAAGCATGGGTGCTATTTCTGGAGAAGTGGGGGGGACAAGCAAGTATGTTGCTGATTGAAGTTTCCAAGTACATCGCCGAAGGGAGTGAGACTTTCAAAGACAAATCTAGGGTAAGGGGGACTTGTGTGCCCCAACTATCCTAGACCGGCGCCCCTGCGACTCCTTACATTTATATTCACCTTAGAATTGATAACCGCGCTTTCTCGTGTCATTTACCAGCAACCATTACCTCGTTTTGACCGACTTGTCTGTGCCCTTGAAATGAAGCACAACTTCATTAATAGCATACTTGAGGATTTATCCGTGAACATTATCTGTACAAGTGTTTTTTCCCAAGATTTTTTAAGTCAGTTATTTTTTTGGAAGAAGTGCAACTTGTCGGAGCAAAGCGAGGTCGGTGCTGGTTTTGTGTGTGGTGCTCGGTATCCTCTAACTCGTTCTGCTGCGCGCTCCTTGCAACTGCGGCTACGCTGAAAACTCCAGCTCTTGTTTTGTCCGGATTTTGCTCTCCAAGGAAAATCGTAATTGACCAATTTATTTAGAATACAGCTGCCTGAACTCACCATTAGTTGTCTTGTCAAAAAGCACGCTGTCACTGAAGGTAATACTTCTCGCTTGTTAATACTTGATAAAATTGAAGGAGCTGCGTTTCAGCGTGGCTCATGACTTTTGTTAATGACTTAGCCTGTGTTGAAATGCAGAGGCCAATCTACTGAAAGAATTTTATGACTTCCCTGATATTTATGAACCATTCTTTTTTTCTTTCAGCATTGGGGCAGGTTTCTTCCCTGGTCAGCAACTACGTTCACGGCAACTATACCTGTACGTAACGCGACGTGTGCGATCTCGCGCTCTGTCACACATCTAGTAGAGCTTTACTTGAGATAGCCTTGTGACAATAGCCTTGCTTCCTCTCCTTCATAAGCTGTTATCTTTAGCGTAGGCCCCGCCACATGCCGCATCGCGCGTTACCCTCATTGTGTGCGCTTCCAACCCCGCGCCCTGGGGCCGCGTTAATCTCTCAATTGAAGCAGAAGCTGACAACTCGAAGGTACGTTGCTGTGTGTTTGCGTCTCAGATATTCCATGACTAACGACTCCCTCGAGGACGCCCCTGTGCTCTCAGCGCCACTTGTTGGTGACATTCGTTACACAGGTCAAGTCTGTCGTCATGGAATATCTGAGTGTTCTTTTGATTAAATTTTTTCAATAATTTCTTTTTTCCAGATGGTTGAACATTTCTCTTGTGCTCCGAGTGCAAAAACTTCCATATTTCAAAATGTTGGCACTGTTAGAATACAGTGACTGTTGCAAGCCTCTGACCTGTTTATATGTAGCAGATCAGTGTGCTGTTTTGTTTTTCAATCCTGTACTGCTTTTTGGCCAGAGTGACTGGTCTGCGTTGATGCACTCAGAGAAGAAGAGACATGTTCTAGATGCAATTCTCGTCTAATGTTCAACGATGTACCTCTAACATGGCGTTCTTTATTTGCAGCGGTAGGGCGATGCGCTTTGCGTTAGTGTAGGGAGCGCCTTGGCGACCTATCTTTTGGTTTGAAAATCGACACCTCCTCCCGCGCTGGCGTTATCATGTGGCGGGTAGTCAGGTCCCTCTTGATGGTGTCTTTGGTGTGCCTCCTGCGACTGTGGGCGTGTATTGTGTGCGCTGGATGTCTGGTGGTCATGATGCCATGAAGTACCTGCCGGTGTGGTGGTCTGTGTGTGTGTGAGGAGCGGCTGGCATTAATTCATATGTCTCATCTATACAAGCTTCTAAACCTCCTTGGCAACTTCAGGGTTCAGTAAAGGCTGGCGTGAAGCTTTCATGTCAGGAGACCAGGAACCTTGGATATTCCGAGGTGGACTCACCGCTGAACTTCAGGTTCGTACTTTTATGAAAGCTTTCACTTTGTATGTGCTATCAATTATGTCAAAAGTCAAATCAAAAGTATTCTTCAAATGTTGATGAGATAATTTACTGTGTAGAGACGTTCTAGTTATTAATTTTCAAATTAATTTTTATGATATGGTAAATTTTTCCTGAACGCATGTGTGAATAACCATGTACATCTATCAATATACTTTATTTTTTCACTTTTGTCTATATTTAAGTGAATTCGTTTAAAACTGAATAAAAGTTGATTAAATCATTTGTAAGCGAGTAAAATGTGTTCATGTGCTTCGTCAACGTAATTTTTTGTTTGTGACCTTACATGGGACTTTTTTGCAGAGATTAATCCCCGTGGACGCATCCAATGATTTGTTCCTGTATAAGGCTCCTGATGAGCTGCTGTGTAAATCTTTCGTCATCCGTCCCTACTTTGAGAGCGACCGTGCCGACCTCTACAAACTCGTGCTGCGGACTGCCGACGATGGAAAGGATGCCACGTCACTCTATGAGGCGCACGCCGACCTGGCTGGGGACATGTAAGTGAGAGGGATAGGGACGAGTGTGGGAATATGTAGCACAGTATGGCGATTTCAGGCACCTGGATTGGTCTGGACCACGTATTGTATTAAAGTAGAAACCCTTTGATTCATCCGTAACCGCATCGTTTTAGAGTATCAACGTCAATAAATTTTGCACTAATTTGCTCCGGAATTTTTTATCCTTAGAAATGCATCTAAAATTTTGAACACCGTAGAGAATTCTCAGTCTTCGAGTTGGAATGCAATGGATCGATCAATAAGAATTGCGAAGCTTGCTATTTTGTTAATTCACTTTCTTAGGTAATCTTGAGACATGGAGACGCCAACTTTTAGCATGCGTGCTTGTACGAATCGTGTCACAAATATCATATTTGAGATTGTGTAAGCTTTTCAAGTTTTTTTGCCTGTCTCGGGAAGGAATTTACAAGTCACCATCAATGCCGGAGCGCTTGTGCAACTCGGTTCATAGTTTGGTTGCTAAGTTGTGTAGGCGGTATTGTTCCCCACTGTGTTTCTCTCATACTGGGTTTTCTGACTGTGGCCGATTGTTCCTGCTGGTATTGAAAGTTTTTTCTTAATTTGTTTTCAGCTAAAGGCGAGTTTATGATGCACGATGTCGCATCCGTGTGTGTAATAAAAGTTGTGAATATTTGATGAAGTTCGGATGCTTCCATGATGTGTTTCGGTGCATGATGTCCACCTCAAACGTTAAACATTAAATACGCCAAATATTCCTCAAAGTAACAAAACATCGTGTTACCTATGTACATTTTGTTGTTAAAAACTTTGTTATATTCTGATACAGTAGAACAGTTGCGTTTTTGGAAATCGACATCTTCGCAGTTTCACCTTGATTTATATTTTGGATTCGTACTTCCACAATTGACTTTCAAAGTTGTGCCCTAATGGAGTCCTTTTATGGTGACAGATATGTGGGTAGTTTTCTGCGTGCCAAAGAAGAGGAGCGCATCATTTTGTTAGTAGAAGACGACGCTGGTGCGCTCGTCGGCTACTGCTGCGCGGCCATCAACGCGCGCAACCACAGCCAGCAGCACGCGCACCATCTCACTCTGCTCCGCGATCAGTACCCTAAGGTGAGTACTATCTCTCATTGTAGGAAATGTTTCCGGTTTATAACTCAATTCGGTCGATGTTCATATTCTTGCTCTTTTTACATTTTTACTGATGAGTATGTTATAAAAGTGTGCAGGAAAATAGTGAAACTTTGACACCAGTGAGTAAATTTTTTTTTCATTTGTTGCATGGAAATGTGTCGCTTGCCTTACATCTTGTCCGTGAGTATCACGTTAAACGTACCGTGTGTCTGTTTTTAGCGTAGAGTTTCGTTAGTTCTTTTTGTAAATAATTGCGCGTTGAATCCTGTGCAGACTGCCGGTTGTGACTCATACGGCTACAATGGTTTGGATGCTAAAAAAAAGCCTGTCATGTTTGTCTCTTATAGTATTAAGCATCCTTAATTGACTTGACACCATTGCAGGTGGTTCGTGAGGAAGGTTCCATGCTAACAGCCTGTGAACAACTGCTAGCTACTCTGTGGGATGATGCCCCGGTCTTCCCAGCAACATCTCCTCCGACTCCGCCTGTCGCAATGAGCCAAGGCGCGACACCCACTCCCCCTGTAGCTCCTCCTTCTATTACGTCCATTACTCCTCCTGAGTCTGAGAACTCTTCCTCCCCTGCACCTCCTTCCTCCTCTACCACAGTGACTCCCCCGCTTCCGCCCACTGCCTCCCCCACAGACACCGACAGTTCTAAGCTGATTTCTTGCGCCGTTGCCACGAACGGCTCAACCATTGCTGTAGATTCCAATAACCTCGCTAGTAACCATAGCAGTGATGCCAGCCTGCCCAGTTTGGTGACCCCAGCTCCCGTACCCACACCTGTGGGGGATCTGCTGCGCTATTATCCTGCCGTCATCAGGGTGTCAGTTCTGCCGTCAGTCACCGACGAGAGCATTACCAAAAGGCTGATGACATGTCTGCTTGCCAGTCTCAGAGCCAAAGGTAAGATTTCTTCTCCATATTTTATGATTTATTCGTGATAGTAAAGGTAAGTTTGCTTATTTGATCAATGAAGGTAGAACGTGCCGATAGTAAATTTAGTGTCAAATGGCGAGTATGATTAACTTCTTTTCTGCAGCTTTCGATATATCGAAAATACTACGTAACCACAGTAAACTTTTCACCTTGTTCAAGCTTTCGTAAAGTGTCAAGTGGACTCATCCGTAAGGAGCAGTTCGTGATGGAAATTAAATTTATCTTCCTTGCATTTTTTAGTCGCGTGGCTTCTATTGGAACTCCTGTTTTCTTTGTAATGTTTGTAGTATAACATTCAGTTTTACGTTTCTCTGTAATTGATAAAAACTGGCGCGTTCATAACTGATTTTAAATATTCATTGTATTCGATGCCAGATGGGAGTGAATAAGACAATATCTGTGAAATTCAATGGTGGTGATTACAAATGTAACAAAATGTTACCAACACTTCAGGTTGTGTATCACTACGTTTGAAAAGACTGGTGAGAAAGTTGGTATTGTTATATTAATCTGGAAATTGACTGAAATATGAAATGAGAATTAGCACAAAAATGAGTGTTCAGTGTACTTGATCTTATCATTTAGTTGGCACCAAGAGTTGTAAACTGAAAAATAGGAATGATAAATGAACGTTTCTGAAACATGGCTGTATTGATGCTTTCTTGAATTGAGAAGTTACAAGCTGTAGGGAGTAACTGATGCTACAGAGGAATTCTTATGCAAGAGAGAAAATAATGAAGCCTTGAAATGCTGTGAGTAAATGACGATTATATTTCTTGTTAAAAATGGAGGCAAAAGAGATCAAATGTGCAAGTTTGAAACTAAAAAAGTGTGCTAAATGTTGGAGGTGCCCATTCAGTTACTGACGAGTCTTGGCTTAGATTAGATTTTCTGATGACCCATTCCTCACTGACTAGGGCTGGGAATCTTAATACCGAAATAGTAACTATTATTGTGTTGCAACAGGAAATAATCAGTGAAGTTGCCGTGCTGCCTATGTCATAGACTTGTCTTCCACCTCAAAGTGTGTAAAGAATTATGTAATTGTGAGTCATTGGATCCTGTGCTTGTACCGTTTGTCAGTAGCCTTTTTTTTTAACACTGACAGCCACGTGCTCCACATATGATGCACGCGATCATCTAGCCTAACCTATCCTAGCCAAAGCAGTAAAATATATGAATACAATTTTTTTAAAGTTTTTATGAAATTTGTGGTCATCACTCGTATATGTTAATTTAGATTAGAAGGAAAATTGATAGGATAGCCAAATTTGTTAAAACATCCTTCTTTTTTAAATTCACAATTTGTCTACAGGTAATTTTACCTGTGGAGAATGGTTATCAAAGTGTAAGTTTTGAGTTAATCAGCATTCTAAAGCATACTAAATACTGGCGTTTTCCATACAGGTGGCTTTGGTGGCCACATCTGCCTGCCTTCTGCTGACAAGTACTCTCTGGAGCTGTATGGTAAGTTAGGATTTACACAGATCGGTATGGTGGGCGACCAAGTTTACTTAGCTCGCTCTTTCTGACCGCCTCCAACCCAATGCCGCGCGCGTCCGCATGACTTTCTACAGCTGACAGAGTCCGGCCCAGAACTGTGCCCTGCTCTGCAGTAGACTACTATTTTCTGCTCACTTGCTAGCAAGTACCACTTGAGTGCAACTATCTGGGAGTAATGTGTCTTCAATTGTGAAGATTTGTATAGTACGGTCATACTGACTAAGTACATCTTATGTCCATTATTGGACTTCGTTTGCAGGCTTTCTGACACTTCAAAGGCCAGTTAATGTTATATCCGTAACTCGTGAAGGAAGTGTCTGATAACATTGCGAATTCTACAGGACGGCGTTACTTTAAGCCATCACAAAGTAGCTTTTCGCTGTTGCATGTTTCTCCGTTCCTGGTAATTGTTGCTCGTTTTTATTTAACAGTTTCAAATTTACTACTCTATAATCTTTCAATACACTATTCGCTTCTTTTAATACGAGTTTACTCATAGATTACTACTGGATAAACTAAGTTCCCTGGACTTCTATGTAAAACGAACATAGGAGAACCTCCAAATCAGTTTTATTGTTTTTTATGAAGTTGTAGCTTCTCAATAGTTTCCCCGAGGCTTGAAGAAATTTATTTGTGCAATACTTACTTATCGGAATCGGTGGATTTATTTCTTGGATAGATTGTACGAGTGTCCGAAGTCGTACCTTGTTCTACTATTTAGCTTTTCAATCTCATCGTAACTCTATCTGTAAACATGGAAGATGACAATGTTAAATCTGTTTATTGAAAAATTTCTTTGCGTCGCCCCTATGCCTTGTGTGACAATTGAAAGTAACGCTTCATTACTTACTCTGATACTGATGAACTTAGTTATTGCGGATGTTATGTTCTTGATTGCAGGTATAGTCATGATAGACCTTCCTTAAGACATTAGCGTCTTTAGGAAGGCAGTTCGTTTCATCTACCGACAACGCTAGTCAAAAGTTTGAGTATTGTTACATTGTGGCAAAAATTCCGTTTCTGACCCAATATCCTTTTCTGACACTCTTCGATGTTGCGTTCAATTCAATGCTTGGGTTCGTCATTTATGCATCAGCAGCGATGGAATTATAATTCCTAAACGCCTCTAGTATGTGGTAAAAAATTCATCAGGATGATTTTAAATACATAATTGAAAGCAGTTGGAATAAAACGTAATTATTTCTTTTCAAGCTATAAACACAACGGGTGTGTTTATTAGTGTTCGATTGTCAGAGTTCTTACAGTTGCCTAAGAATCTTATTAACCGTTATGCGTGAGGTAGCGTTCGGTTCAGCCTGTCGCACATTCGGGCCTTAGCTTAGGGCGTTGTGATCTGAACATCTGACCTCGCGTGTCACTGGTGCTGCTGCTTCTAATCTTCCATTCAAGTAGCGTGCGTTTGCTTCTCTCGCATGAGAAGTAGACTCTGTAGTACTCATTACTAATGTGTTTGTAGACTTTAAGCTAGTTGGATGAACGATTGCTAAACAGGGTAAGGAAGCTTAACTTATTTCTTTCAGGAATTTGCCTCGCTTTTTTCGCCGTTCTTCTGCCGCGCGTAACTCAATCGAAAATAAAAATAGGAAAATCTCTCAAGTTACCCAAACACTATTTCAATTACAAGAATTTTTTTTCTGCTCTGCTAGTATGAATGTGACGGTGTTAATAGGAAGTTTATTGGAAGATTATTTGCTGTTGTATGTTCGAATGTTCTATAATTGCATTGGGAGGCGTGGGCAGATGAGCTGTTTTAAGTTCGTCTTGTTTCGCTCGCTACATTCCCGCCTCTATGTTGTTGTATTATTTTGAATACATTGGAGATTCTTAATAAACATTATATTCACCCTGGCTCTGAATTTCCTTCAACACTCTCCCTTCAATGCGTGATATATCGGCCGTTCCAACCCGGTTACCCATTAGGAGTGTTGGGATAAAAAAAAAGGTTGGTCAGATACGTTTGTCTACCCTATGCTATAAGGACTGGGGGCCACAATAGGCACTGTTAGGTTAACTCAGTTTTAGCCTTCGAGACTTCTATCTTTCGTGGCTACTTTGCTTCTTTCCATTTCCATACCTTCTTCGCGGATTATTTTTCTTCCTCATCTTACTGTTTTGTATGCGCAGATAATCTCGCGGGAAAACATCCGTCGCTTTCGATCACATTCCATCTGAGTAGAAGAAATAACTATGTCAATGCCTGTGACTAACATAATCCAACCCAGTGATTGGATTGCATTCAACTTGTGGCTACATCAGAAGAATGACTGAAATATGCAATTTCACGTGAATTTCCTACTGCGTCTGAACTGAAAAATTTATGAAGTTGAATCGATTGATTTCCTCTTTCGTAATTTTCCTGACGAATGCATATTATTTATACTCGCTTATATTGGCATATCTAACCACGGTATGTTGTACACAAGATCATGTAATTTATTGGTTCGTCTTGCATAACGCGGTTTTGATAGAGAGAATTAAAGGTTAGAGAAAATAGGAAGTAAACTGAACATTCTCGTAAATTTTATTCTTGTCCAATATTTAGGTGAATGCCAGTATTCATTTTTAAGTACTTTTCTGTAAATAATGGGAGTCCTCACGATATCGTGTTGGCTCGAACGACTCTGTAAAATAAAAATAATGAGGTCTCAGTGAAACGCGTATAGGAAGTGCACCAATCTAAAGGCTAACAAGATCTCCCAGCGAAGATGCAATTGTTGATGGTTCTCCAAAGTAATTTGAAACTAGATACGAATGATCCTTCACGTTTCTTGAACCATTTGTGCTTTGTTTCAGATTGGTTCGGAATGTGCTGAATTTATCAGGCAACTAAAAATCTGTTATCTTAGATAAAGTGAAAAGCCAAGACGGTTAAATATTCATGAAAGGTCAGTAGTTTCTGCTTTATAATTTCCAGACCCTATTTACCACTCAGAGCACTCCTTGATCAACACAGTATTGAATGATGGCGAAATCTGAATGATACACGCCATGTCCTAATACACTATGGTCTCATTCTCGTTCCACTCAAAATCGGGCATTGCTCGGGAAAGCGGCTAAGCCTAATTCGGAAAGATCAAGCTTTTTCAAATCTTTACTCGAGGTTCCCCAAACTTCAACATTTTGTTCAATTTGATGAACTTTGCTACCACATTCTTTTCTTACGAACATTAGGTTTCATAAAGCCGTTTCCATCAGTTCTCGAAGCAAGGTAGTGAGTGAATTCTTCAAGAAACCTAATTAGAACAGAATAAGAGATGTATGAATGCATCTTCCTCGGAATAAATTTGAACAATCGCTTCAGATGCAATGGGTGAAATAAGTATTCGTAACATACCAAATAAATTAACATTTTTCGGTATTTATCCTATTTCGTAAAACCTTGGAGAATTTTGATTCCTACATAAGAAAGGGCAAAATCAAACGGGTAATTTTTTAGTAAAACAGAAACCACAACGAAAATAGGAAAAGAGGGTGGTAAGTCAGTATTTGTAACATAACCATTAACTTTAATCTGTTGTGTAACGGTCACCGCTCAGGTGGCCGGCGGTGCATTCGCACGGTATGTGTAATCGAGAGCGACCGTGTGAATGCAACCACGCGGACACCATATATCAACACCCATTAACAGGATATTAATACTTGGTCGAATAGCCCTTATTAGCTATAACCGTTCGCGAGTGATGTACGAAGAGGAGGATTTTGCAGAAGTCCTGAAATATTTTTTCCCACCCTTCAAGCGCAATTATTCCAATTCAGCCAGGTTTGATGGTTCACTCATTCCAACTTGAATCTTTAACTGTTTCCAAACATTTTCAATTGGATTAAGATCTGGCAATTGTGAAGGGTGATGTAAAATCCTGACCCCTTTACTACGGAGCCATGCTGAAGTGTAATTCAACTTGTGCTTATGGTCGTTGTCTTTTTGAAATACCCATTTAGTTTTTTTTAACCCGAGCATCTGAACAGAAGGCATCAAATACTCCGACAAAATTATCGTAGTAATTGGTCGAATTCATGGTTCCTTTAATGCCAGAGTCGTCCTGGGCCTGCGGACGAAAAACTATCCCATAACGAGTTTCCACCACCATGCTTCACTGTGGGCAGGATGTTTCGTCGTCGTGTGGAAGTCTTCGGTTCTCGCCCTACAGCCCTGTTCTAATTATTGCCGAAGAGGTCGATCTTTGTCTCATCTGACCATATAGTATTATCAAAATAGTCATCTTCTTTGATAAGAGCATTTGCTTATTGCAATCGAGATCAACATGTCTTTTCTTCAACAGGGACATTCAACAGACTTTTCGAGTAGCGCGTTTCTTCAGATTTTCTTTACGCCGAACATTGCTAATGGTTAGCTTCGATACGTTCACCTCTACTGATGACATTTTCTGCTAATTCTTGGCGAAATTTTTGAGTGATTCTTAACCACTGTGACAATTTTACAGCGATATCCTTGTCATAGTTTACTTGGAGCACCCGATCTTGCTTTATTCACCACAATCCTTCCAGATTTTCATTTCTTTATAATGGCCTGTAGAGTGCTACAAGGAATAGAAATTTTTTTGTAACCGATGCCAGCCTGGCGATCCTTTATAAACCTACTCCTCACTTGAATGCTGTGCTCCTTGGATCTTGACATCATGAGAATTCTGAGACTAGTTACTTGGGCAGAGTGTTACCTCATTGAAAACGAAACCAGTGTACGAAACCTTAGGCTACGTAGACCGTTTTGGAATTCTCTAGAAAATGGAAGAACAACATTTCGTGGATTTCAACATGCTGGTAGTACTGAATTGAGTCATTTGAGGACTTTAAAACTTGGTTGCCTATACTTTTTTGCCACCCCGTAGTCCTATTTTCGTCGTTTGAACATTTTCAAGATAAATTCTTGTCCACTAAACTTTGTGTGTTTAATTTTGCCCTTTCTTATGTAGGACTCCTAATTCTCTAGGGTTTTCCAAAATAGGTTTAATAGCGAAAAATATAAATTATTTGGTACATTACGAATACTCATTTGACCTACTGTAGCACTGGTCGCCATCCAAGGCTACCGTGCATCGTGGCGCAATGGGTGGCTTCGCAGAGCCGTGATGATGTTCCAACTTATTATCAGTGTGCTATTTGACGTTCACGAATTAAAACAGTAAAAATATGGATCATCCAAAATCTACAAGTGGGTGAAAGACGTCTGGTCACGTCCTAAAAAAAATCGGGAAATAAATAATTATTGTGAACCTTAACTTGTTTTCCTAAGAAAATTATGAAAAATTGCAAATAAGCTAATTATATACTCCCAGTAACAAATTCTCCTCTACCCAATAAATTCAGTATAGTGCACTCAAGTATCTATATTATATTTCTAAAGTTTTATGTTCCTGTACCATGAAAGCAAATAAACTAAGGACGCTGTGATTGGCACTAATTTTCTAAATGGCGCAGATGTTTTCTCAAATAAATTATTCTTAAGATTCAAATCACAATAATGGCCAATGAAATAAAATTTATGATACAAAAATATTTTCTCTTAATGATGGGTAACTTGAGGTACATCACGAATGAAAGGTACCAGAGCGTATACGACCATTTGCAGAGTACAACTATTATACTTTAAGATTGAATATGTATATCATTAGGAAAATATTTCCGTTTTGAGACCCATTAGTAGCAATTTTGAAAAAAAGCTTTACTTCATGGCACACAATGCATGCAGAATTCTACATGAAAATCACAAAATTATTGCGAGACTTAAATCTATCGGCCTAAAAGACGATACGGTCCCTCTCCGAAAGCATGTCGCTAGTTTTTCACACAAAGCAAAATGGAACCTTGCTAAAATAATTTCATCGTTATAGTGATTATGCAATCGTGAGTAAGAGCGGCAGATGCCAAACGCTTTGTCATTGCCAGAATAGTCGTCTGCAGGTTTTGTTTTTACGCTCGTGTGACGATTCCGTATTTTCTCAGAGCACAACGAAGTTCAGTGAGGCGATGAACTGACTAGGAACCGAGGCCACAAGCAGTGATCGTTGCAGAATGTCTCTCGTCAAACTCTGGACTCAAAGCTACCTATTTGATTGAAACAAAGAGGCGGCAGAGAATCCAGCGTCACTCCGAGAGGTATCACTGTTTTCTTTTCCGCTGGCGCGAAGAATATCCTGCTGCGAAGTCTGTTCATTGGTGAATCCAGGGCAAACATATTTTTAAACTTGAATACTTACTCTTTTCATCATTTAACTTTATTCACAATGCGAGTTAACTTTTTGCGTCAGATAGTCACATCAGTCAGTATTGAATAATTATGATTAATTGGAAACATTTGATGTCTTGCGATGAGAAATTTTTTATTTACTTCACTATTATTAAAAGCCAGTACACCGAGCGAACGCCAAAAACTCAGCAAGGCTTCATCCACTCTTCTGAACACATCGGATATTTGGCACAAATTTCTATCAATAGAATTTTTCATTAAAAACGCACAATTTGGAACCATGTGACGTACGCGGTCACAAGTTTCTTGCGTGCTCACGGTGCAGTTCCATCCGTTAGGAGAGTCTGTACATAAATTTTTCCCCACCACCTGATTTCATTTACATTAAACATTTTATTCCACAAAATGTTAATTAATTCGCAGCTTAACTTATACCTCATCTTTTTAAGTAGGACACTACACACAGACTAGAAGTACAGTTTCCAAAATTTCTAAAGATACTTCACGCTAAAGACATGATTGTTAATCTTCCTTTGAGCGACATCTACACTATACTAACTGACAGCACATTTGAAACAATACCTCTCACGAGTACGTAACAAAACTTTAGCCATAAAGTGCTCGAAGAGAAGCAGCTTGGCGGCGCGCTCACAGCGCATCCAATCTGAGGAAATGGACTCCTCAGGACATCCAGGTACAGCGCGCAGTTATTGTCTCACACAAGCGCCCTGTGTGATGGCGCCAAGCTCTCTACTTTGAGTTCAATACTATTCTTGCTTAGATATACACTACATGAGTCAGCATCTATAGTTGATCGGTGTAAAAACTAGAGCTGCTCATATTCCAAACTAGAAAAATGAAATTTTTAGTTTAAATGGTCAACTTTATTTGAACAAATTTAGTCTTCATTTATGCCGCTCAAGTTGAAAAATTATTGTTTCTTTCAGAGCACAAGTCAAGTTCAAAATTTATCTATTAAGATGATAATAAGAAGTGTTGCTATTGGATATCATTTCTAGCACTGTACAAGATGCTATTCTGTTTGTTTACATTTAAAGTTTCCATGTAAAAACCCCCTGGTTGCAATTATTCAAGAAAGAATTCCATTAATATCATATATTTCTCCTAAAAAACGCTGTAGATAATAAACTATCTGAAGTAACACAATTAATATATTTTTCTTAACAACAATGGCAATCAAAGATAACGTTCAAAAGATTTTAAACGTCAACAACTAAAGTATCATAATAAGTTGACACATATTTTTCGATTTCTCATCTATTATACCCATAAATTTGAAATGCACACCAATTCCTAATTTTATAAAGTCAGTGGTTTTTTGATTCAGAGCCGATTGTGAGTAAGCATTCAGTATATAAACGATCACTTTCTAATGTCTTTAAGACAAATAACTTCTCTACACATAGGACCCTTACAGGGTTACGCTCACACAAGAAGCACACGACAGTTGCTAACAAAGAAGACAAGCTCAGTGGGACTTTGAGTAGAGCGGGTTAAGTCCACACCGTTATTTCCCCAAAAAACATGAATTACCCTACGAAAGGGAGAAAGCTCTTTGAAAGCAGCGCTGTTCAAAAGAATAGAAACGTCATTAACCCGAGACGTTTAATCTCTTCAATGTGGCATGAAAGTTGGTAAAATTACGTAATACTTATCAAGTTCTGATAAAACGTATGAATTCATTCGAATTTTTTGATTCAGTTTTAAACCCCAAACAATGTAGCAACCAATATGAAACCATTTTCAAGTATTCCTAAATTAAAAGTGAGGTAAAAACCGTACTGTAAAGCGTTAATAGTATTTAGAACGTTAAATGTCATGAAATTTCTATTATTGTTTTAATTAGCATGCGGTGTGACGTACTGTAGGAATTCATTGTTATTATAGATAATACTTTATTATTCTGATATCTACTTATCGCTTGACAAAGTAAAATGATTATTCATCACTATTCACACAACTAATGCTTGAAAATTCCAGATTAGATTTGAGATTAAAGCCTATTTTAGGGTAATTAGTAACTAAATGCTTCAAAAGCCCGCAAAAGAGCTAGGAAAATGTTGTACGTCTGGTACTTGACCAACATGACATCACTGGCGAATCGCTCTGATGTCATGGCTGGCTGTGAACCTTTGCGCCCTATTGGCTGCCGAGCAACGACCGCCACACTGGACATGCCAAACGTCACGTACGCATTTCGAGTGGTTCCTTCGTTGTACGAATCCTAAAAGATCGCGGTCAATCAAAGTGAGCTGCTGAAAAGTTCCGTTTGACTTGATATATCGGCCAAAAATGGCGAACTTATTAAGTTGACTTAAAATTAGTTGGACCATGTAAAATGATTTCAGCATTGATGATATTAGCTTAAGTAAGTTACTGCTGAAGAGAGCAACAAGCTGTCCAGACGTGTTTATACGTTCAGTTGTACGGAACTGTAATACTTAAAACGTTTCCCAGCCGTTGAGCTGAGGAGAAATTGGCCAAATCGTTCGCGCTTTAAAAAGTCTTTCTCACACCTATGGACACTGACACTTGAATCACTGTACATTTAACAGAAGACTTACAAAGAAAATGTGCCATATTTAATCTTTCTTTACTTGTGTTGAAATATCAATAGTTATAGTAATAAATCACATAATATTATTATTGGTATTAATAAAATTCTTTAATAATATTACATACTATTAAAAATTGATAATCCTAATATATTTTTTTAAATGAATAAATTTTATTTCAGTGTCATCAATATTTTATTTAATAAATAAGGTATAAATATAATTTACATTTAATTGAGTAAAATTTTATTACTTCACTTTTTTTTCTTTTCTTCATATCCTACGATTTAGCCGAGAATCTCCCAGAGGCCATCCTACAGCGTCTCAGTTTCCTACAATGGTAGATGCTCATACTTGATTTTTTTTCGCTATTGCTGTTGTTTCTTAATTAGTTCGAGGCTCCCTAGCCCCATCAAAGGCGATCTCAAGAGAGCAATAATTAAGAACCATTCAGTATGGATCTTCAGTGCGGGGAATTTATGCACAGGTGTGTTCTTAGTCAGGATTCCCTGCGGATAGAAACAGAAGTTAAGAAGGAAGAGGAAGAAAAAATAAAGATTAATCAGTAAAAAAAGCATTACAATAAGAAAAAGTAAAGTGGGCGCAAAAAATAGGAACCCCGGAGGCCTACAATAGCTCCACACTCGTACTGTAAAAGCCAGTGTCAATCACAGTTTATAGCAAACACTTGAAAATAAGCGCTTATTCCTAAGCAGCTGTTTGTAAAAATTCTGTTTATAATCATAACGTAAACATTGTAAGGTGAATTACACTAGAGCAGATCTCGAGGCTCAATTTGAAAACTCATACGTATATATATACTACAGTGATGGGCATCGATAACGCATTTTCTCAATCGATAATCGATAACTCTAAAATTCTCCTAATCGATAACGATAAAATTTCTAAAACGATA